>UZAN01043924.1:0-14744 GCA_900618425.1 Echinostoma caproni
ATTCTTTACAGCTGCGTTGAACACCATGACGCGGTTGAGTGAGAAACTTAAGTTTTCTCGAATGATGATGCTCAGGTCCTTTTCAAATGAGGCGTGTGGCAGTTGTTCATTTCCGAGGATATACAAAAATCGCCCTTGTGTCAAAGAGATTGAACCTTACACTTTGGCATATTAAATTCAATATCGTTCAAAAGAAACCAAAGATGAACCGTTTTCAACGCTCCCTGGAGTAGCAATGAGCCTGTTGTTTGCGTCACTGTACTCCGGATTATGGCGTCATCTGCAAATAGTAATGATTTTGGTCTCATAGCCTTCGGTAGGTCGTTTATGAATGTTAGGAAAAGTCGCGGGCCGAGCACAGATCTTTGTGGAACCCCGCGGGTAACGTCCATAGGATTGGAAAGCGAATCAAGTGTGAGGCCCCGAATATCGTAATCATAGAGTTTCCCCAGTAGAACCTCAGGGTTCACCCGATCGAACGCTTTTGAGAATTCTAGATAAATAACGTCTACCTCGTCGCCGTCATCAACTGTCATTGTTCATTCTTCTCGTGCAATGAGCAAACTGGTAACGCCGGATCGCTTCTGTCCGAATACATATCGATTCGGTGACAGAACGTTGTGCTTCTCTAGGTGTTTCTTCAGGGGATCTGCTACTATGGACTCCATGACTTTCGACAACACTGGAAGGAGGGTTACAAGGTGGTATTTGTCGAGATCTCTGCGGCAATCGTCTTTATAAATGGGTGAAGTTACTCCCTGCATCCACGACGGTGGGATTGCAGTATGATCGAACATCCTCTGGAACAGGAAGGCTAGTGGCTGGGATATTTGATTTGCCAAGCAGATAAGGGTTTGGGGGGTGAATATTGTCTGCACCTGGCGATGAATTCTTCCTTAAAGCCAATGGTTTTGCTTTAATCTTTCCTGTAGTGAATGACACGGTGGTTAGTGAAGGATGTGGGATATGATGCATCCAGCGAGGGAGGAACAGTCCTTGATTAGTTGACGCAGCAAAAACTTGCGCATAATGGTTCTATAGCATTTCAGCGACTTCCATTCTGTTGACTGTGGCTCTTACTGAAAACCTGAGCACCGGTATTCCACGTTTAAATTTTCGAGCTGAGCTAACATGTTTGTACAAAAGCTTGGGGTTTGAAATAAATCTCTGTGCTAGAGATGGGTTAATTTATCTTCTTGTATCAACCTGGTGCAGTGGTTTCGCAACAGTCAGTAATTGTTCCAGGTGCATGCATTCGGTAATTGTTTTTCTTTCTCCAAGAGAGGTCCCTAGGAAACGGTAGTCATACGGGAATTTAGAATTCAGTAGAATTCGCAAAACAGAAAAAATGCACACGTCGAGGAATAGCGTAACCCATTGGTTGATTCACGCAAACGCATACGGGCAGGAGTACAGATATGCGTAAACAAACAACTGACAGCTGACTCACCGACCTTCCAGACGTGCTTCCTCCATTCTAGACCATTTATCATTCCCGCTTCCTAGCTTTATGTGCTATACACTCACCCCACCCAAGTCTAGATGAATTGCTTGATGGGAAATTGGCTGCATGATGGAATGCAGCTTATCGCGTTCTATTGGAAAAATTGTCTATAAATAACATGATGCACTGTCAGAAAATAACCTTCGGGATTAGATATATGGCATTCCGTTATCTCATTCTCAATGGGACTGATGAACGCGTGTGAGAGAAAATTTCCCCTCATTTTCCGGAGGACTAACCATTTTTCTGTGCTTCTGTTCCTAACCAACATGTGTTCATGATTGAAAGATCACGTTCTGAGTTCAAATTTTCTCAATATGCTTGAGAGCATGCAGAGGGGAAAAGAAAAATGAGGATGGTTCCACTTAGTTTCTTTGGGACAGGGAATCTTCGATGTACTGTGATACTGGCCAGGGATTTGCAGCTTAAAAATAAGAATGTAGTAAACTAAGAGAAAAGGAATTTTATAGAAAAACCGGGTAACTTTATACATATGCAATGATAAATCGCTCAAAGGTTTGAACTGAGGAAACTTATGATTGATGAACGTGTGGTATCAAAAACCCACGGTTATGAGTACCGTGCATTTAGTGATCGGACAACTAGGATTCCTAATCGAAAATAGATAATTTAAGCCGCTAGGGAGAGACTTGAAGCATATCCTATGATTTCTGTTGTCCAATGCTAACCCCTCGAATACCATTCACGGAGCAAACTGTTGAGTAAATACCTGATCGCTTCCGTCAACAAAAGTTTTGGAGATATTTTGGAAGATATCTTACTGTTTTCTGTTAAGTTGGACTGTAAAGAGCTTGCCTAAATAATAGCGATTTTTTTAAACGATATTATATGGATAAGATTACGCTGAAATGACTATAATGTACACGCAAAGTACTGTCTCACTCAGCACTGGACTGTGATAGTGTCGAGTGAGTTAAGTGGTTTTATAACTACTTTGATATACTATCCTTCACCCTTTGATAATTTAACTCACATATTGTGCAACGATTAATACTAAGTTCCATTATTGCAGTTTATCTGTCAGCCCATTCCTCGACCAATGAAAGAAATACCAGAAATGAATAAAATGCGAGGGTTTAACTGAGAGAATAAACATCATTTTCCATAAGAATTGGTTAAATATCCCGTTTATACCATATTTAGGAAGCTTTTCACTCGTCCGAACTAGATCGTCTGCAGAATAAATACAATAGGACAGTGAGAACTGGAAATCACGGAGTGGTAGAGTGGGTATTTAAAACTTTAAGAGACTAGACCAACAATTTATATTCATCATAGTTCCTGGAGTTTGAACCCGGGAACTCATAGCTTCAACCCGGGTGCATTGCCAACGCGATCAGTGAGCAGAGAAATCAAGCTATCCTTGCGGAATGCAGTTCAGTGCGTATTTTATTCTCCCTTTATGGTTGAATTCAAGTAGGATTCATAAAGACATTTCTTAACGGATGATATATAAAACAGTATGTCCGTTGACCTATAAAAACAGAAGCTCCAACAATGAAAACCCATTCAAGTTTCCCTCAGGTTTGTGAGTCAGAAGAGATTAAGTGTGCGCAAGTTTCTCTCTCATAGGACCAGTTGAGGTTTAGTTTTTAGTCTTATGGATGATCAATGATGGTATGTTCGTAACATTCCATTCTTCCTTCTCTTCCTTCACCCAAATGGGCCGTCATACAACATCAACCAAAACAGCAGCACTAAATTACATTACTAATATATATATATATATAAACTGAACTCAAACTGAATCGAATTCTTATAGTTTCATTGTTAATGGATCGATACACTTTGTCTTGGCGGAGTCATACTTTTCTCGTGATTACAACCCGGTGACAGTATACCAATTTCGCCTGAAGACGGGTACAGGTTGAACGAATACTGTGCATAGAATAGTGAAGTAAAATTTATCATCCATTTAGTTCATCCATTCTAAAAATCGGATGGGCAATTTTGAACCATAAAGCTAAATTGTGGCGACCGGATATTCCTGTCTGTAACGTGTGCATTGATTGCTACAATTCATGTATCACCTAAGACTGGAAGAAAATAAATATGAAACTTTAGTTACTCTAAGGGGATAGAATGTATCCTCTTGCGGAACGAAATGAACGTTCGATCTGGCAAAGGTATGGGAAGTGAACTCTCTTCACAAACTACAACTAGACTCATTTATTATCACTAGATTTTATTTAATTTTGTGAATATGAACCTGTATCATCATCGTTAGTTTCAACTGGAGGCATATTAGGATAAATATCCTAACCCGATGCATGAACCTATTATTACTCTGACCTTTAAAGAAAGAATCCTAACTAAATTGTAGGAAGAATGTTGGATTCATGAAGGTGAGGCTTTTATTCGAAACATTCAATGCAGAATGATTATTGATTGGAAATAAATCGTGCCGGTTCGCGAAAATGGATTTGTTTATGATTCTGGTCGTTCTATTTTGAATGGCCGGAATCCCAGGATAAACATCTGATTTTGGTACAGTTCGATTCTGGGATAAATTGGAACTAGTAAAATTAAAATAAGCCCTGCTGGCAGGAAATTATTCGCTTGGTTACCAGGCCCATTTGCGCATAATGAATCAATGATGGATGTTTCATAAAACTAAGTCAAATTAGCGTTTGATCGCATCGACTAAGAACTGGTTGAATTGATTGACGTATTTAAAACAAGTCTACCACACTTGATTTATGAAGTCGCTGAGATGAATCACACACTTGAAAAGATGGTCGATCACAAAGTTGAAGTAAAAGCTACCCGGAAGATGAGAGTGTTCAATGTAAGAATGGAGGTAGACGATTCGCCAAGGAAACACGGAGCTGTGCGTCCGCACCAGGCATTAACAACGACAATGGAAACAACAACATGCGATAAAATTCTGTTTTTCAAATGCCATCAGATTGAGACCAGAACAGATCGTGTACTGGCGAGTCCTTTTCTTTTGTTTTTCTCCTTATAAATCTAAGTCCGGGTGTAGAAACCACAGAGTGAAGAAAATCCCTCTTGTCGGTCCGAGGCGTGACCACTGTTGTTCCCCGTCCCAATTACCTCTTTTCGATCCTGTGTGATCACGTTCTCCTTAGTCACTCCTGATTTGACCTTGACCACCGCGTGATCCCTCGTGTTAATCATTGTCTATGGTTGCTTGATGTCGGATTCTCGTGTCTTGCGTTTCTACCTATCGATCCCACTCGTGTCATTGTCCTGTGCACTAACGTGGCCTTGCCCCGATCCATAACCGCCCCAGTACCTCGCTATGTGCCCCGTCACTGCCCCTATGGCGTCATTCATTGTCTTGCTTTGTGCGAGCGCATACCTGACTTCGATCACTGGTTGTTCACGTTTGGTGAACAGAATTTCTCGGCGTGGCAAACAGATCATTGTCGATCTGTTTGACCTTATCCTGGCTGTTCACTTTAAGTGAACAGAATCCCTTGCTTGACCTAACAGGTATTTATGTTCCCTCTTTGTATATTTATTTCCTTGTCTTTATATCAGGTCTCTACCCAGTTGTTTGAACTCACCTTTTTGGCTGTATAGCGACTGAGTCGCATTGCTGGGGTACGTTGTTCTTTGACTCGCCTAATGAAATAAACAGTACCGTACGCATTGCGGATCAATATCAATCTCACTTCGGGGTTCGCATTTCGCTACGCGTTGCTCAACGGTCTGATTGACGCTATACAGAACGATCATAGAATAGTCGATTACACTCGGGCTACGGTCGAGCCAGAACAAGTCGTTTTGGAATTTACACCGGGATTATTATGAAAACATATTTGGAGGGGGAAATCTAGGTTCCAAATGCAGACGATGTTTCGATTAAAGTTCAGAGATAAACGTCCTTGAAAAATATTTTCAAGTGGGAAATTCTTGAGAACTTATAGGTATTTCTGTGTTTTAGCAGGATTCGATGAAATAATGTTCCAGTTGAATAACAAATTGCGCCCCTAAAAAATGGGGATATACGAATTAAATATAAATTGACGACTTCTTTTTCGGATCATTGAAAAAATTAAACAACCTAAATTAAATAACAATAATACTTGCTTGAAATGGTTCACAACATTGCAATTGAATTTTTTGTTTAAGGAAAATGCACTATCATTGTAAGTAACAAAAACTATCGTATGCTCCTTCAATCGACGAGCATTCAGTCCTGTGTTTGCTGAATGTCTGCCTGTTATGTATAATAAAGCACATACCAGAAGTGACTCGACCGACCATTCTAACCCTAGTAATCACGGAAAAAGTTCCTTGCACCGGGGATACTAAGGTGAAGTTTGTCAATCATCGATCAAACCTGCTTTAAGCAGATTAGAGACTGAAAATTTAAATCTCAATACACCGAGCAGAGGAGCATTTACAGAAAGCGAAAGCGAGGTAGGCTGAACAACCTACAAGGTCGAAAGAGCTTCCCAGATGTTCAGGTCAAGTTCCTGTCGCTGTTTATCCGAAAAAATGCGTTTGAGATGCGTTTTCGTATGGAAAAGGATTTAAGCTTTAGTCATATGGTTCTGCGTTCGATGTGACCTTAGAAATCCACCGTTTGTGATGCAAATTATCATCATTAATAGGAAATGACAAAGGAACAGTGTCAACGAGAGGTTTTACTGGTTTTTCATGCCAAAAACTACAGGGATTGTAGAACAAACTTTTGGATATAGTTTGATTCAAATTCATGGCTGATCGGCATTTTGACAGTTTACATATAAGAATCTCATTTTGATATCCGTTGTGTCAACCGTTCGCTTATAACAACCGAAATGCTTTCTGTCATCCTCCCTCCCCAACCTGATGTGAAGCCTCGATTCAGTTGTATCTAGCTCGCTGCGATAAAAGTACAACAGATGCGTGGTACACGTGGATCGATTTCTCCGAATTCTCACTAAATGCATCCTTCTCACGAACCGGATACGGAATGAACAGAAAAGCATGTGAATAGCCAGGCTATCAACGAATTATCTAAACTGTTCCAAACGAGCCCAGAGATCATAGTCTCTGATTTCTAACAAACGTTCGTTCGTGAACCTCACTCCCGGTGTACATACACACAGATTAATCATTTGATGACCACAGATTTTAGCTAATTATCTTTCCAATGGGGTTGAGAATCAGATACCGATCAAATCGAACCACACCACTCACACTATATGTATAGTTATTGGATAACAATAATCCAGCGAGTGATTTCAATCGAATCGTTAGATAATAGATGCAAATACAATTTCTAAAAATGGAAACGTATGATCTCGAAAGTTCCTTTATTCACCCGTACACATGGTGAGTATTGACGACAAATCCAAATGAACCATTAAAAGCTATCTTCGTCTGAATTTCGCATAATGAGAATAGAAGTAGACAGTGGTCACCCAAGGGAAAAAGAACAAGAACTCAGTGAATTTCGCACAATCTTTATTTAGATTTGGTTTAAAGTTGTTGCTGTTGTTTCTGTTGAAATTGTTTAACTTTCGGACAATGAATCTCGGCAAACAGACTATCCCCCGAAATTCTTTGCGATTGCGCAGCTCAGAAACACCTTTGTTCCTTTTGTACAGCATTCAGTTGGCTATTTCCCCGTGAGGAAAACGTACTATGCCGTTCGTTTTTGCCTTAGAATTGTTCGCCTCGGTCTTTCAGATGTACCGAATCAGTCGTACGTTAAACGACTAAAACCCGGCAAGAACGGATTTCCACAAAGTCAGGTAATACAGTTTGATTGGCACTCCGTCAGTGGCATAAGTGAAAAAGATATGTGATGCTATACAGGGTTTCTAGTGATAAATCTGAACCAAATGTATGGGTTCGAATCCAATGGAAGTTCCGGGTCTTTCGATGATTGGAATATATCGGAGTTTTCATCAAATCTGCTGTACAAATAAATATATAACGCATTGCCTAACCTTGAGTACCTATCATACAGTAGCCTTCGATGTAATACAAAGCGAACTTATCGGAGTGGTCACGTCACAAAAGAAAGCGCACAAATTCATTAGATGTGGTAGATTTTATGAAATCTGCTTCTCTCATGGCTTTTACTCATTTTGTAAATTTGTACTAACCAGTGAGGAACAACTTATGAACCATCTGAAAGTTGCAAAGCTCAACGTTCTAATTCCTCAGGTTAAATCACGAAAGACCAGTATGCATGTTGACATGCTGTTCTTAGTTATACCTCTCTTGATTTCGTTGTTATTTGTAAATGTTTGACCTCAAAATTACCAAATTATCGGACTGATGCTTCTAAATTACTTTTTATTTTCAACACCTGTTGCGTTGTCCTTATACATAAAGGAGTCACTAGTGGAACTCGAACGCTGTCCATGGGATCGAACTTGCACAAAAGAGAAGGAAAAAATCAGCTTTATTCATATAACTATCTATAGTAAAAACTTCATCATAATTTTCAATCTCTGAATAAAGTGTTTGACCACAAAACACTTTTTCACACGCTGTTTACGAGATCTCTGTTGTAATCACCTGGATGGCTACCAGGTGAGAAAGTATGGTGCAACTTACAACTTCACGAATCTGAATTAAAACCGGTGGGAATAGACTACTGACTATTCCTCTGAAGGATAAAAGAGAGCAACCTGGCTTCTACAACCTTCCAGTACTGCGAGATACGTCCAAATTCCTTGCTTAACCTCGAGAGTCTTGTCTGCTCTTTTTAGATCTGCACATTATTCCTTTTATTCGACGTATTCAGGTACTTTAATCAGGTTCATTCCTACCATTTAAGCTTTTCAATATTTCAGTGTGCTGTTAACTGCTTCTTGTAACCGTTTGATGCGATGACCATGGAAGGCTGAGAGAACCGTACTATAATTCTTATTATCAACATTGTGCCTAACAGTTCTTTTGATCACCAGTTTCTTGCAAGACAAATTTCATTGCAGCTTATCTTCCGGGTAAAAGTTATCTTCTCAGAGAAATTTTTTATCATCAAGTAGATAACTCGTCTCAAAGAAACCGCTTTTTCATTTGTGATGAGAGTCACTCATGAGGTTTTAGTTCAAGGAGGAAATTAAACGCATTTGTCGTCAGTATCCAAACAAAAAAGATAATTGGTTTATGGGTGTTTGTCACTAAAATTTTAATTTCGCCATGCACATGACACCATGGTGACGGAATTGAGTGAGTACCGTACAGACTTTCGCGATACATGTCCGCTCGCAAAATGGCTTCATGTTTCCAAATATCGCTCAATTGTGATTTATCCACTAGAAAACTCCGACCCCACAACGCGGTGTTTACCACAGAAGTGTAGTATTTATACGTTTACCACCCAATACAATACTTTAATGGTTGTAATACATTGGTGATCTTGTGGTTAAATGCATTCAAAACTGGTTACTAGATCATGCCAGTTGGTCCGAATTTTGTTCGTTTAAATCAAGCTTTCTCAGTTTTGTGGATCTCCTCTCTAATAACAAACCGGGCACACATTTAACTTCACTCTTCTCTACTGTGATCTACGCACCATCCGTCACTATTTCCGGTCATTCCAATTCCGAAGCCATCACTGTAAAATACCTGTGCAAAACCGTACCCCTCCCTCTCCGCATGATCTTTCATGGATCACTCAGATCATAGCAGTTTTGTGTAAACTGTATGCGTATGCTTTCACACTCAGGACACCAGGGTTTCATATATTTTGAAGCAATGACTTGACTTAAGAGCGAAAGAGTTCATTTGGATTAACAGATTTCTTAAATTTATTTCCATAGCTGATGGTATATTAAAATAACCTTTTAATAACTTCAGTATAAGCAAAGATTCCGAACCATGTGATCATTTTCTTGATGTAATACTATTGTCTAATGCGAAAAGTTTGATCCAACGATCTTCTTTACTCATTATTTTCACCACAGTAGGCAGCGACAAATAGTTTCTCAGTTGAACCACGAAGACTATTCTATACCTCGTGGGAATTCATTAATGAAAAACAAAACGTTACTTTGGGATTAAACCAAGGTTCTGAAGTATCATTTTGCTCATTGGTATTTCATCCCCGGCATTTAACCTTCACAGTATTTTGTGAATTGATCTGACTTCACTTTATCAATTGTAAAGTTTCTTTTTTGATTTTAACTTCGAAATCGTTCAAACGAGGAATCAGTCGAATTAACTATACAGTTTCGTGTTTGAATAAGACTCGCACAAAGCAAATTTATCATTTAACTGGTTGTCAAGTTTCGGCAAACAATGATACAAAATTTTCCACTGCAAGCTCAGTACGGCCAAGTTGAACGTCTCCATTTGGGACAGTGAACCTGTGAATAGTGGAATACAAAATCTCCCGTTAACTTGACGCAGTTCAACAATTCGACAACACCGAAAGTGTATTATGAACTGCATTTTCTTCGCCGCTTGCTCGAATAAGCAAAACTATTGTTTACGGTGCACGCAGAATGGTAGAACTGAATCAATCGGTTTGTGGTTCAACGGAACAATTACAAGGGTCACATTCAGTCAAATTATTGTCCTCAGAATCTCGGAGTGTAGTCTTTTGTTTCTTGACTTGTTTATGCACAATGCACATTTTTGTCCTGTTATCTTCCACGAAGAGGAATCCAGACTGCCTCTTTCTCTCCGAGTGTTTAACAGCACTGTGAGCTTGCTATTCCCATGATGGTCTGATCCCACAAACAAGATGTTTTATTAGCAGCAGCACCAGTCTCAGTTAGTTTGAGTCAATCTTGGAGAACGAGAATGACCTAACGAAGAGTTCTATCTAGATGAGGGACTGATCAAATCGCTTGTCGTTCTGCGTTTCAAATCCCCAAAGACTAGCAACGAAAACAAAGTAGCGAACTGAATGTGTTCACCTAATCAGGTCAAGTAGTCACCTTTGTTGAAAATTGTTAAAAAACAGAACTTGTAACAGAAACACATCATGCTCGCAGTGACAGTCCATGAAGTGTTTCTTCCATCTCTTGGAGCTAAACAAAACTAACTTGTGGGTAAAACGAATAGTTTGCGTAATACTTTACCGATGATTTCAATCATAACTGAAATCGTAAGCTACCATTTCCCAGAACAACATGATTGACTCTCAGCAGCTTATTCAGCTTGTCCAAATCGTATAAATCAATAGCACGTTGTGATCCTGCACCTCGGAACGATTTCAATGGGATTAATAATGCTAAACCTGAGAGGAGATTTTTTAAACAGGGTGTTTGCGAACATTTGTCCTGTACAGACCCGTCAGACATTCAATAGTCTGTTGTGGCTTACACTCAGCTCCAACCACTCATCACATTGAATCCTAACTCAACGAAGTTCGTGATAAGCTAGTTCCTCATATACCGTCTGATCCATGTCACCACTCCCTTAACTCGGCATTAAACGAAATTATTCCGATCTCCCGCACGAGGTCCAAGTACCAACAGATGCAAGCACGTGGACGAGCGTACAACTCCTCCATAGTTCCTCATCTCATCTTTTTTGCTGTCAACTGGGCAGCAGTTTTCGTTATTTGTCCTCAGCACTAAATTAACTCCTTACTCGTATTGTAGGTAATTACATTTTTATTTTAAACCATTACATCCAAGGATGCAATAAAACATTTCCTCACTGACCTTACTGTGACCATCTAGGAGAATAATCCTGGGCTACGAACACCATTCTCAATTAAGCGCATAGACCAATGCAAACAAATCAATAGTTAAGCGCTTCCCTTATCTTATCAAGAAAGTCACACGACCAGATTTATTCAGGCTCAAAAACAATTTTGTTCGCCCGCCAACTTGACTGAAATCGTTTCTACGGTTGTCTTATGGAGGCAAGTTTTGATTTTGCACCTCAAAAGATTGTCACAATAAGCCGTAAAATCTGAGATAAATATCTCTTCATGTTCTCCTGTTTTCATAATCCCCTTCGATAGGTGTTCCAAAGCAGGAGAGTAGTAAATATGTGATACATGCGTTTTCTATATATTAAAATTCTATATATACAGAATATTTTGCGTCCATATACATTCAGCCGACGGCGAGGAACAAAACACATTTTTTATTTAAATACCGTTGGATTTCCTGCACCAGGCTCCTGAATGTCTGGCCCGGAGAAATCTGTATCCAGCGAACGTCCAGTATCAACTCGTGCAATTTTGGGAACAATCAAACTTCGCCGAAGGTGGTTATCAAATAAATAAAGGTTGCAAACCCAGAAATATAGGCAACATCAGGAGACCGAAGACCCTGATGGGATATTTGCCACGAAGGCAAACAGAGCAGGAATAAATTCTTCTGGTAGCTTACTGATGTTATCACACATACAGGCTGCAAATGCCCAAACAAAGGGCATATTACACTGTCGGTATGCAGCTATCACATTATTCCTTTGTGGACAACACAGTGGAACCTGCAGATAGGCTGGATCCGTGTTTCACTTACACAGATATACCGGATGTTTATGCGGTTTCTGCACACAGTCAAAATAAAGACTACCTAGATCGGCACATGACCTATGCATTGACCAATTACTGACCAGTATTGTCTCGGAATGTACAGTTGAATTGGTTTGCCATGCCTTCATCGCATTAAAGCTGTTCGCCTATAAACAAACATCCTGGTACGATCAGGGAGAAGTGGTTAAGGTGGGGCCGTTTAGGTATATTTTTTTTCTATCACCCACCGCGAAAACAAATGTGAGGGCATACAGAACAGTGCCGTATCGAGCAACCTACTGATTAATATGAATGCCTGAACTCCACCAGCAAAAAACGAGCTCTCTCAACACAATAGAACTGTGAATTTCGAGTTCCAGTGCAATGACAACATTGAAAACTCTTGAAACCAGGTTCCTACGAAAAAAGTGCGCATCCAAAGCAAACCGGAAGGAATTTCACGAAAGATACAATGTACAACTAACGTTAAAATTGATGTGGCTTTCTAACCATAATTGCTGAGACACACCGCTTGCTGTATTTTGACGCCTCATAAACGCAGTCTTATTCGGCTAGGTACGTATGATCAAAGTTTTGCCATTTGATAATGCTTATGAACAGGTCAGGGTGGGCAGTACCTGAGCAAATTCATACAAAAACTAACACCTCAATCCAAAACAGCAATTCCGCCCTTGAAAGCACTGTGCATGCTTCCATGCTACTGTGAGTAGTCATCGGAAGATTTTAAATTGTTGACCTTGAAAAATACAAACAGGTTTGGACGAACTGGAAAGGCCTTTAACTTAAAGCGTGATTGTAGGCGAACAAAACAATGTGACAATACCAGTGTTTATGTCAAATTGCATATATAGAGCGCCATGCACAGTATTCACTAATCAAAGTGAACCACGAAGAACGTTGGCTGGGTCAAGTGTAAGCCAATATTGAACTGCGGCGTCGTTAAAGTAATCGACTCTCTAATGCACCGTTGTTTGGATTGTAGTCAATTGATGAATTTACCATTTCAGTCACATCTTTGAAAAGGGCATACAACGCACTAAATTGCGAGAAAGCCTTTTTTCTATGCTAGGCGTGAGTAGACACTGACGAGCAGTTACTTCGGCAGGTTAACCCAGTGCTCTCCAGCTAACGGTCAGTAGCGTGGCCAAAGTCACTCAAACCCGACCGGTTCATCTATCGACCCTAAGGTATTCGGTACAGTATGTGAACCGACCTTTTACATCTCGGCTTGTATGTGACATTTTTCGCATCAGCATGCCAATGTTCAAGCGAAGCTGCAGCGATAGGAATAGAGTTTTAAGTGTCAAAAACATCGGTTTTCACACATGGTCATTTCGCAGCATCTGTACAAATACCGCATACCGTGAAACTCGATTCACCCGACAGAGCTTTGCACAGGAGGCGAACAGGCCCAACTACTGATTGGGGTGGTGGTTTGTCTCCCCGACCGGTTGCAATCCAATGTGTAATGGCGAAAGGTGCAACATTCATTTAAATAAAAGGGTTAAAAGTTGTTGGGGAAATCGTATCCCCCAGAATTTCCATGGGACTGATTTATCTTCTAGAAAGACATGTATAGAATGGGTTCACGCTGTCTGCACATCCAAGCAACAGTTCATATTTCTGGAAAACGTTTAAAGTTTCTACCACTGACGATGATATCCTATGTGAATGGTACAACCGACACAACTTTNTATAAGCAAGAAGTCCATATTAAACCATCCTTCACACCTCAGCGAAAAGTTTGGGTTTGCAGCATAGCATTAGCAAAAATAATGTGGCGAACCGTGAGTGACTGCCTCGCCCGTTACATTAGTCAAATTCACTATAGGCTGTAAAGTAATTAATGACTGCATGTTACTGTGACTTCTAAAGTCCAGCTAATTATTTTCTCGGGAAATACATGCACAGATGCATAAACCACTGCACCGGCAACCGAAATCTTTTGTTACTCTGGTAAACAGATGAAACCATGGCTACGGTAAGGGTAGACGACAAACCTCAATACTGCTCGGTTCAACGTGGCGGATGAAAACAGAACCAAAGGTAAAGTGAATTGGTCCAATACAAAAATCTTTGTACTGAGATGATCGTGGACCGAAAGGGGTAGAGGAATACGGAGGGTTTAAACAATAAACAGAAATGAGGAAAATGTGGCATGTACGCGCATGTCTGTATGCGTATGTGCATACACGCGTGCACACACATTTATGCAAAATAAACGTGTGTGTGTGTTTGCACGAGGAGATGAAGCAGTGACACGCGGAAAAAGTGCTCCAATCTAATCGCAACTTTAGAAACAAAATGTTCGAGCGGAAGAGGTGGAGGGACGAACAGCGACAAGAAAACGAATACAATCGGGAACAGTAGGATTATCACGTACAGAAGCAAGGGAACAAACAAGGGTCAATGGAGACAGACCATATGGACGAAACCAGTGACGGATTTGGCGTATCTTTTCTCTCTCTATCTATCTATAGATAGAAACCTACGGATAAATGAAATTATTGACGAGAACGGAATAAACGAGACTTATTCGAGAAAAAATGAAAAATAATCATAGTAAGACCGGACAAATAAGTGAGCAATTCTGCGTCGAAAATGATTCAGATTTGTGCGAATGGAGGAGGGGCTGAGGACCCCAGCGTACAATGATAAGAAAACTAGATTAAAAAAAGAAAAAAACGATGGACCAGGAAATTGTGGTATGAATACAGGTGTACGGGTAATAAACAACAGGAGATCGCTTTATTGCACAATTGTCACCGAGAGTGAGAAAACCACGACGAAAAAACAACA
>UZAN01043924.1:15465-26735 GCA_900618425.1 Echinostoma caproni
ACAAACAAATGGTGAAGCCACTAATGTGAAGCGATTCAATTTGGTGCACTAATAACACCGTCTAAGGACCGAAGAGGGGTGAAAGAAACGAACAATTGGCTGACTAGAGACAAGAAAGCGAGACTGACCGAGCAATTAAATGTGAGAAATGGCGAATCGTAACGATCATCTGGAAAACACCTGAGGGAAGAATGAAATGAACGGGGCAGAGTGATCGGATCGAGTTGTGTACAAAATTGAACAAGACTCACAGGGTTCGGATAAAGACGTGCAGAGATATTTCGACCGAGGGTACATACATATATATTATGCTGTTTGTTTTTTTCTTTATAGAACAAGAGATGCACAATACAGAGAAACAAGAGACAAACAACTGCCGAGAAGTATACAGACGAATTTACGGGGAAGGTGAGCGCGGGAAAAACGACATTACGAAATGTAAAAGTACCCGGTAGAATCAAATTGAACGACGGTTTTGTGCTTAAAAGACAAATCACGGTAAGTAGATAGGTTGTGCAGCGAGGAACTAAGAATAGGAAAGAGAAANAGAAAACCGAAAGTAGTGTCGGTGAACCAAAGAACCAAAAAAAAGAACAGACGAGAAGAGAAGAGGTGGCAAAACGTGTAGAAGGGATGAGCTGGGGGTAAGAATTCCCTGTTTACAAATTGCAGTATGTGTGTGACACACGCATTCGAACAGATCCGGTTGGACCACACATAGTTCAACGGTTAGTTGTATGACTAGCTGGTTGAAGGGTTAGGTCTGGTCCAGATAGTATGCACTACGTGTTCGCAGTGCCCCGCAGTACCCCGCGATCAGGCTTCGACATGGACCTCAGTGTATTCAACCATGTCTCGTTTTCGTGTTACACAGCACAGTAACAGAGCAAGCATCAGTCCGAAAACCTGAAAGAAGGTCGGAGAGCGAAGTGAGTTGGAGCAAGGTCCAAAAAGGCCGTGGTTTCAAACTGTTTGGAACTTTTGTCTGCAAAACAAGGGAACATCAAATTTCTGCGTTCGAAACACATCACTGATGATCTACTTCAATCGGAAGCAATTAGCTGCTAAATCGTGTATATTTAAAATGAGAAACGGTTTAATTAGCTGTTCGGTAGTCGACTGGATAGTATGCTTGTATTTAACTTGTAAGGTCCTGGGTTCGATCCCCAGTTGGGTCAATGGATTCGCAATGCTGACGAGACGCAACCGGGTCGAAACAGCTGTCCAGAGTTTCCTAGCTTTTCGGCTGATGCTTAATCGACATGACGAAATTATCACACGTTATTATTATTTTCATTCCTAAATGCAAACGTTTCACACAATGAGATTTTGCTTCTCACCTTTTGTGCACTATACTAGGATGTAAAAATTAAATCTGCGATGATAAACATTCAAGAATCGAAATTCAATGAAAAATGAATATTCATCACCGTAGGATGCGGAAAATCCTAACTGATAATTTCCCTTCACCTATTTATCCAATGGGCAGTTAGTAAAAAGGCAAAAAATGAAAGCAGTAACCGAATTCAGTCGATGGGATCAACATTCGAAACAAAACTTATCGCAGACGTATGGATATAAAAGTTGAGGTGAAATAATCAATCGACAGAAAAACAGAGGGTGATTCTCGTCAAACTAAAAACCAAACAATTTCCCAGTGAACCTTTCATGCAAAACCACCTCATACTAAGCTTTATTCCTATTCATGTCAGTGCCTGGAACGTTGCAAGAGCGATTGGGGAAGTTCACCTGACAAGCTTTCCCGTCCGCGGCGCATACTGATTGACCCACTTGGGTGACCTTAGTCCACTCAAAAACGCATAAACACAAACACGCATGACTATTCCAGTGGAGTGGTTTAGATGGATTAGGCGAAGCGGATTCGGGTCGATTGCTAACGGGTGACTAGGCTGCCGCGTACCAAACAACTGAGGCGAAGGTAGCTAATGTGAGCAAATCACTATCCATTTTCCGCTCTCCGGACATGACGGGAAACAAAAAGCAATAGGCATGCTACAAACCATAACAAAAATGATCAACAGAGAGGCAGGGGGTCAGCGTGATTCAGGACAGCGGACAGGTTCGACGGGACGGTGTTCCGGTATACTCGAATAGGATAGCAATAAAAATCACACCACACTGAAATCCGATTAAAAACAACTGATCGAACTCGACAAATAGTTGTGGTCAAATTGAGAACAGTGCTCGTTCTAGGTCGGGTTGTTTTGTATATCCGACCGGTCGGTATGAACGAATAGCGCGTGGGACCGGGCGCGAGTGCGGGATGAACTGTACTCCTTGAATCCATGGATACCGGTTGTTTCCCGCATTGTGCGTGCGCGATTTAATCAGGGTTAGCCTGTTTTGTTTTTGGCAATACACACCGGATACACATAGCATAGCGAATGAGCAAAGGATTGAACCCAACAGACCGTTTACAATTCAAAATCAATTTCATACGTGAGGAAGAAGAAAACTATATCCTGGGTGTATGATACCGATCCAACATTGACAATGGCTGTCTTATTAAAAATTGGGACTACTTCACAATAAATGACCGCGGGAATGAAATGAGTGTATTCGAGTTTTTTAACTGGTTGAATGAATCCATACCATGAACAGCAAGCGTTTACTGTAACTAAGTACTGACGTTAGCAATACAAAATTTCCAAGGAAGATCACACACCGCCCCGCACGACCCCGATAGCGTATTCCTTCGGATGAAGAGTAGTGTGCACACATCTTTGAATGCAAAACTTCAGCATTTAAGCAAAACGAAATAGCTATACATCAATCATGCACTGAAAAACACCCCGACCAGTCTCAGACGAATAATCAAGCCAAGTGTGTGCAATGTGAAACGTCACACACTGAAGTGACTCCATTGGTACGGTGCGGGTAGAATATTTAACAATGCGCCGATACATGTTCATCCAAATAGTGATAGATTTGGTAGCTGCTTTAAAACTGCCACTTTTAGCGGAGGAGATTTAAAAGACAGGAACAGTTAAGTATTGAGAAGATAAGAAGTAACTTATCATTCATGTCAGATCTAATTCATGGTTCTGATGACAACAGTCAAGTACAATTCTCACCCTCACTAGCTCGCATACATACACACACACTCGTGAAATGTTCTATCGGTAAATTGCATGCGAACGAAATTGTTTTGTGAAACCAAAAAGTCGAACGAGTGACATACAGCACACCTAGTACAAACAATACATTGGTGGAGAGGCTTTAAAAAACTGCCACACAAATGCGGTCTATTGACAGCCCACTGAACTGGTGTGCACCAAACAAATGGAAAACAAGAGTGATCTTGTCGTGGTCATTCATTATAGAGCACAAGCAGAACCGAATACAATCTAGAGTATAATCATCGACCCACAAAAACAGCAGATTGTTTTATACTTATCAAGAATCAACAACTTTTGACACCTGGTATACAACTGTCTGTTCAGGGGTTCTAAACTTAAAAAGACAGTACACATTTCACCAAGTGGAAATCCCCTGGTGAAAAAATGGTCTGTTCTTTTGTTTTGTATTTTGATTTCGTATACATTGGCATAACCACACACCCACAATCGTCTTCTCCAGTTATCTGCAGTGTACGACGGCACTCACACATTAAGAGGTAAATATCGTAATCACATTCATCCATAGGAAGGAATAGGGATACGTCATGATCAAAATTGTGGGTAGGCTATTCGAATGATCACATATGTGAAGGTTGCGCAAGTATCATGCTCCCACATAACTCCGATATACTGAAATATCGCATCGCTCAATCAGACTAACGCAATACTACGCCTAATATTGTGTGGGATATATATATATCTTTAGAGCTACGGTGCCAAAGTAATAATGAGTTGAAAAGAACAGGACAGAAGGCAATTGATTTTGGATGAGAGGGGAGGAGGATTAAATTTGATTCCCCATTTATATAATCAAATCCAAATATTCATTGTCTTCATGTAACAGGTAGTCGGGTTCAGAATATTTCCAACTGAGCCATAACCCGGGGAGGGGGCAGTGCTGACGCTGAAAGGAGTGAAGTGCTATATCAGGTATAAGGAAATTGAAAAACGGTCTAATCGTCTATCCTGTAGTCGAGTGGGTAATATACTTGCGTTCTACCCGTGTGGTCCTGGGTTTTATCTTCAGCTGGGTCGATAAATCCCTACTACTGATGAGTCCCAATCATGTCGAAACAGCTGTGTAATATTTCCTAGCTTTTCAGTTCAGGCTTTATTTACTTTTTTACATGACGAAATTCGCAACCTAATAAGGAAAAATTTGGCTAAACTTAAAACTACACGACTAAACGAAAAATGACTGACACATGTACAATATAGTTGTGATGAACGACGACCTTCAACTGAAATAAACGAACAATGTGATGCACAGCTCATGATAGCCGTGAAAGGACAAATCTGGCAGCAGAAATAAATGTCGGACAGGTTAATTAAATTTCACGTCAATGCACATTGGAATTTGCTGCTCGAATGATTTAACAGACAGGTTACATGCACAAAAATGGAAAGAAGTAGAGACAACGCAACATAACGGGCACCACAAAGATCAACGGAACTGCTATGTCTAAGTCCATTCGGCCGTAACAGAAACCAAACCAGTTTGGAAGCAATGGAAGTATAAAATCTCCACTGGATGGGGAAATGTATTTTAACACGAAACGAGCACAAGTACAATGCTCGTGAGAATCCTGAGGTGGTGGTGGTTAAGTGATTTAATTCTGTCACCGGTGCGCTTTAGGCTCCAGAACCCGAGGTTCGAACTCCACCAGCGCCATCCAACTTTGGTGGTAAGCAGCATCACTGATATCCGGCTCAGTTCTACGCCCATCCCAATGGGGCTTCAAGTGGTTCGCTGCTGCAAGTCTGGGGCTTAAGTTGTTGATTTTCACGATTGAACAGCATGTACTTGTGACCATGGAATTTATCTCATCTGCTGTCCATCACACGAAGGGGTGCAATGAAGAAAAACTATGATTTCGGAGGGCACTGCCGTACTTTAATTTTTTCCTCAGATCCTAGAACTCCTGTCATTGTTATCGTCGTGGTTCAGGTTGACTACGCAGATGTTCGACATGTGCATCCTGAAGTACAAACAGTGCTACACATTTACATTGGCCGGAACGATTTAAAAGTTAGCCCAAACCCCTGACACCAGAGAATCTCGCCATTTCACTGTCACTATGGTGAGGGTTGTCATGGATGCACGGCGACAATTTTTTCTACAGGAGGAACACCATCATATTCATAGAATCCATGATCAATTAGTTGAAGTGAGTTGGATTTATGAAAATAGTTCATGACATTAGGAAACAAAACTGATAGCCCCTAGATTTCATGGAACCTGATATTCACGTGAACATAAGCAGTTTAACAACGAGGGTCACCTTCATTGTCATCGTACAGCGAAAAACAGTGAAGTAAACTTCACTGATCGTTGCCAAACTCACAATGCATACAAGGTTAGTGGAAAAATTTAATTAAGGTGGACAGGAATCGGGGCTATTTTGTGAGAGGGAGACGAAGGCGAACCTCTATGGTCAACACAGAGAGTGTGCAACCGAACTCTGCTTACACATCGTTTCAAGCATTCTGACCTGATAAGAAACGACAACAAGAACGCCACTGCTGTCGGTTCGCTGTTATATCCCTCAAGGTCTCCAGCCCGGAGCGGATACAGCGAATAAGACGCAATGTGGTTCACGGTAGCTGGGCATACGCAATACGCGCCCTAGCCAGCGAAGCCTATTAATATAAATTCGGTGTGCTACCATGTTTATCCTTGACAATCCTCAAACACAAAACAGTTTACCTCCAGATTAATAACCCGTTAGCTCCATCTCACGTGGGCGAAAATATGTAAACACCGATAATCGAAAACTTCTAGTCGACCGAAATCTTCTACTCGCAAATTCAGGGTCTCACAACCATAAAGCAGGACTGAACGAACGCTAGCACAATATACACGACCTTTCAGCTTCAGTGAAACGTCGCGTCTACGCCAAAGATGTTTCAGTCCTGCGTATGCTGCTCGAGCCTTGGAAATGAGGGTAGTCATCTCTTTTACTGGGCTACCGTCATTGGTCACACAACTACCTAAGCAGGAAAAGTAATCCACCATATCACTTGCCGAGACCGCTTATTGGGTTGAATGAAATACAAATAGAGAATGTCACCCATTGTGATCGGTAACATGTGTTCATCGCTTGCTCTTGGAGGACTCGTACGAGAACATCATAAAAGATAGTATGCAAGACCTCAATCCCGGCGGACCGTTTTTTCTCTCTTCAATTCAAGGAAGACCCCTCTAATATGATACGTGAATGATGGATGTACATCACATTGACCGCATTCCGAAGCAGTTCACATAGCTGATGGAGCATGCTGCCCTGGGAAGTACATTTGGCCCGCGATTATGCCACATCAGCAAAGCAGAAAAGCTTGTCGTGGAAGTGTGCGCAAGCACAGAACCTGAATATCCAATCAACATTCAATAGAGACAGCTGCAATCATCGCCGGAGAGGGCCATCATCACTTTAAGCGCTCCTGAACAGTTGTGGGTTTTTTTATCTCAACAAGCGATTGTAGTTACAAAATTAGATGAACCGTCAAACATACAACCTGATGAAGTAAAATGTCTTTCATTAATTTATGCTCTCTCTCGCATTAATTAAAACCCAATTATCTTTCGTCGCCTACTCCTCACCTACCAGCCCCAGACTATTCTGGCATCTCTTTCTACACCTGAGAATGGTAATATATGTACCTGGTAAAAAACACTACTTCAACTTCATGCCTACGGAACATCGACATCGCAGATGATCTTTCTTCTGACATCGCTCATACTTTTATTTTCTATTGTGTGCATCGTTCTCTTAACAGTTTTGATGCCCCTTCTAATTTCCCGTCACTGATCATCGATCATTTCAAACTTCCCTATCCTGCGCATGTTCGTTTTTGCCTGAGTACTCCATTTTCCTATTTTAATTTCTGAATTTACTATCAGTCAATGTCTTTAGCAATAGAAATACAGAGCCTTTTTCTGATGATTTGAGTTATGTTTGATCATTATATATCAACTGATACACGATTGCTCAAATCTGGTATTGTTTCCACCTCAGCCCCCGAAGGGATTGTCTAACACAACTTCATCTCAATCTCAGACCCGTCAAGCACTTACGTGCTACGCCAAAAGGTGACTGACCCGAACCTATTATATGTCATACTACCTCTGTGGCCTTTCTTTATTACTAAGACAACGACAATAAAGTTCCCCTAAACACTGAAAATTTCGATAGATCCCAGTGCCGCCATTCTCTTTTTAAAACGGTTTGTTGGAGCTGAAAAGATGTGCTTTGCTCAAGTCACTGAAGGCAAAATAGAGTCAAACTAATCAGCAAGCGCTTAATTTATTAAGTTGAAGTGTAAACCTTGAAATCCCTGACTCTAATTTGTCCGATCTTCTGTGGTTACCTTGAAGTTTTAGTGCTGGGTATTTAATACACAAGTCTGCTGATTGGACAGAAGTCAAATTCTTTGATCTGCACAAGTCCGGAACAACAGTCTTGGTTAGTCCTGCTCTTTTGTCGCTCATTTGACTCGCCTGAGTTGTTCACGGAAAAAGAATATATTGTTGCTTTTATATGCAATCCCATCGATGAATGTAAGACAGAATTTAAGATTTTCCCATCAAAATTATCATCACTGACGATCTGAACTCGGAATCGGATGATGTTCACAAGGAAAAAAAGAGCGGCTGAGGCGTTTAGACATTATCAGATCCAAAGGAGATGACAGGCAGTTCCCATATGTGTGCAATTTGGATTACATATGTCACGCAAGGATCAGCAAGAATGGAATAACTGCGCACGAACCAGGTTTGATGGATGGGAATGACAAGAACAACGATCCGAAATCAGAGGATCTGGAACGATTTCGCAGTGAGTTGACGTTTTTAGATAGAAAAGCACATGCCAAAAATGCCACACATCTCATTCATCTTTATCTAAACTACTCTTCCTTCAAGCAATGACAGATCATGATGCACAAAGAGTAATGACGACGAAAAGGAGCAGACACGGTAGCCACCAAATACAAAGCGATATGCTCTATAGTTGGCCAACCATTAAGATTTTATGGTAAAATAAAACAGGAGCCACACACACATGAGACGTTTGTACAGAACGGTCCGAAAACTGAAGAGCGTCCGTCCAATCTAACAACCCACAAACCGGTTGTAATGCAAGAAACGGCGGAATAATTTGTGCCAAGTTTGCTGTATATTTCCATCGTTTCTGTCAGTCCATTTGTAAAGGAAGTCGAGTCATGTGAACACGAAAGGAGTGACATATGGAAGCCAACTGGATGAAAAATCCTAGCTCTCAGTACCTGCGTGACGTCAACACGTGTAGCAATAACATTAAAATAATGTGAAACTTGGAGCTGGAAAAGATTTACAAAAAACAAATCGGCATTGGACGTTTGAGTTTCTTGGGTATACATTTTTTATTTATGAAGTAAGTTCTTGACGACATTAGTAAGTAAAAGAATGGGATAATATACATAATATGGATTAGAAATATTAGCTCGACATCTCGCAATGAATTGCAACACGTAAGAGGGCATGCGCAAATGCACAAGTAAAAAGCTTACTTTGATTAGTGGCACACTCATTATGAGAGTGAGAGCAGTGAGGAATTTTTCCCGAACAAGGCCAGCGGAAACTTTTTTACAGCCCTGGAAAAGAAAAACAATAAGGGAGAAGAGTAGGATGTCAAGTGGTCAACAAAACATTCATTGGTAAGAAATTGTCACGAAAGCAAAATAACTTCGGAATTGAATTGAGAAACATAGGCTTCTGTAAACTTAAATCTAAGTCAAGCAATTCAGTCTGTGCTCATTATTCCTTAACTAAGTCTCACGATCAATGATTCAAGTCATATTCCTACGCAACAGCTCTAAGGAGTTTCTCCTCTACTGTCTGTGAGGTAGTGTGATACCTTTCATGGAAAACACATTTTTAATCCTTTATAAGCCTATATATTGTCAAAGCATAGGACGCACGACTCGTTTTCTCATGGCACAAAGAAACCTCCATTGTTTATGGAGTTCATTATCCAATGTGAATTGAAGTATTTCGCATTTTGGTGAGAATCCGATGGTATGAAAATACGACATATGGTGGTATCAATACTAAATTTGGAAGGAGTTCACTCGTAACTTTAAATGGTGATCCAACGACTCAAGTCACTGTCACTGACGTGTATCTGTCTGTCAAATTCAAATTTCCAACACCACCGCCACCACAACCGAACTTTGGTAGTAGACAGCTTTGTTGTCGCGCGATTACACACTGCGCCGAGACACTGCATGCTCTACTGTTTCTCTTGTCCGGGCGATGATTTCTGAATTACAGGCTTACGTGACTGGGGGTTACAACAATTGCGCACCACAACGAGACGAGTTTATGGCACAATTCACGCAAAACCGAACGCGAAAGTTTAGAATTATATCACCTGGTTGACACTAGGACGATCTCACCGAAGATTGGCTACAATCACATTAAATGAGCGGAGATAGACGGACAGAAAAGATGTATACATTGAGGTGTCAAAATCTGTCACCATTACTGAACTCACCACTTTGTAAGCTGCTGTCTTGGTCGGACAATGCGAATGATTTGGAATGCAACAGGATGAAGGTACGCTGTTCCCCGGATAGTCATCTGCACTATCTATTCCGCAACAATTCATCTGTAGTGTATAACAAAAACAAGAAATGAATCACCAGATGCAAGTGATGAAGAGCGAAAATACAGAGAACAATAATGTGCAAAACAAACAGAACGATTTACGGTTATTAACCGCGCACCCGAAGGAAACGGAGAGCGTCCCAGCAGAGAGCAAACTGAACCGTTACTGAGTGCATACAATAATGAGACAAAGCAATCCGTTTTGTAAACCTGTTATGTGGGAAGAGTAGATAGATGTAAACAATGCAGTAAGTGGCGTTCGTGAGTTAATTTTAAACAGGTCTGATTGAAGATGCATAAAGACACAACCAGACTGTGTATTCTGACATTTCACTCCCCTGGGCTCCTTGCCCACCTTACTTTACTTTACGTTACTACGGCTGACTCCTTGGGGAAAAAAATAAGCCGGCTCCATGAATGTCTTTGATTGCCGCCGTAAAAGACATGATCATTAAGTTACTTGAGAGTTTGGTACGACAAACGTCCCCAGCGTCACTCGGTGTTCTTTTTATTTTGAGGGTGCACCTCTAGCCTTTGCACAACAAAATGCGAACTGCAAAGCAGCAGGAAGTAATCCCTCGCCTCGGAAGTGAAGGGGTCAATGACTTTAGTTTTAAAAAGCCAGTCACGTCGACCATTGTCACGACACCATCATCGGGCTTATGCGGCTTCTAAACAGGAGCCAGGTGACCAGCCCGAAACCCACGACACCCTGGTAGTGCCACCGCTGTTTGTTTCGGTATGCCACAACTTGATCACAGCTAACCTTCTTCGGTGAAGGTATCCCCTATCCAAAACCCGGGGACGCGCTAGGTAGCATTCAGCTCTGCTTAACCCGAGGGTAACCATCGCATGTGGGGACACGGACAAGTCTACATTAAAAATTGCTTCGTTCTATTCACTAATATTAAAGTGACAATGAGCTGATTGGGAAAATCTCGCATAAAACGCATCTTGAGTGCTCTATCGCTTTCCAATGCTAGAAAAATAGAGAATTTAGATGGTTTTAATGTGACTTTCGCACAATTATTTTCTTTTCATATAGCGTGGAAAGCGTCAGTTTGTGCCTTGGCCAGTAAACCACTGCCATGCGAGATGTGAACTACACTACAATAGCCTTATAGTCGCGTAACATAAACATTGTCATTTTATGTTCAATCAAACCGCGCGCCCACAAACAGACCGAATGACACCCATACTGCATGATCAACGTGAATATAACAATCGAAGTCAGTGAGGTCAGCAGTAGTCACTAATCAGGGCCATAAATTGAAATCACATTTTGTTTTCACAAACAAAACCATGTGATGGTCGCACACTTCTATCCAACACAATGTCTGACCGGACCTGTGTGAATAACAAGATCTTTGTTGATGACTAAGGACAAAAATAACCAGTTGACTCTACTGAAAGGTTGACCCTTGAATCCCCGAGACGCCATATGGAAAAACTAATAACGGAGGGGATAAATTGAAATAGCAGTA
>UZAN01043925.1:18808-38852 GCA_900618425.1 Echinostoma caproni
ATGTCTTGTAATGCAATTATCCGATTCCGATTGCACGTGGATTATATTCTACCGGAATGTTCTCGATCACAGTGTGACAACTTTAACGCCATTCAAACTTTCTCACTCCTTGGACTCGATCACAGCCACGTTTGTTTAATCAGTAGAAGACCTAGAATCGTCAATTATATTACACATAAAGCCTATGAATGGAGAACAAGGATTGATGCATGCTGAAGCTAAGCCTTACGGATTTTGAGACTGAGCAAGACCTCCCACGCATGTCATTTACCGATCCAGTTGGATCATTCTGCAACACCAATCGGGATCTGAACCCTACAGATTTCCGAGCTCTGTTTTGGTGAATATTGATCCCAAAAAGATCACTTCTATTGGATTCAAAGTCGGTGGCAATGCATGTTTATACATCCGCCGGTCTCCAGTTTCCAGTGACTACGGTACATCATCACACACAGTCCCACACGATTTTTGCTCCCCGTTTGCAACAGTTCTCCGACCAATACATATGGAGTTGTTCGGTGTTTGTGACTGAGTACGGTTGTTTAGGGGATAAGATAACTCACTTGCGGATAACTGATCGGACAACTTCACTTTGTTTACCTACACCAGTTGGGATTTAACCCATATTTGCTAGCGTTATTTGAGGGTACTCCTTCTCTCTATCTCGGTTCTTCGCTGAATTTATCAAGTGTGTTGCGAAGGTTCTTTGGTAGTTTTCAACAACCTGATGGCACCGAATGAAAACAACATCATTCCATGTTCCATTAGATTAAAAATCCCCTGACTCAAGGAGCTCACTAGAGTGCCTGGGGTCAACTTCTCTTGGAAGTAACACCATATTTACGGTAACCGATGGAATTTGATTCTTATTAAAATGTCAGATATACTCACCTATGTGTTTTATTGTTTTGCAACAAGAAACTCCCTCCAACTCTGTGCTGTAAACTACACACGTCTCTGTTCTCTTCAGAATTTATTTGACTGACGCGGATTCTAATCCGTAATTAGACACGATTGTCCGATTTAATGACAATCTTTCCCCGTATCCTTCCTTGACTATTTAGTGTAAATAGGTTAGTTTTAAACCAGTGAACAAAGGAAATACAGGTGTGCACTTTTATTTCACATGAGAGCACCGAATACACACAGCCAATACGCTATGACGACCACAACCCAATGGTTGTCTGTCCCGGCTTGTTCAGAAGCTGTACCCACTTAGCTGATGGTCATATTTTTCGTGTGAACTCACTCACTGGTTATAACATTTTTGATGGCCACTCGAAAAGGAAGTGCAAAAAGGGTACTACTGGTGCGACTGAGATCAGCTAATCAGGAATGCCAGTACTACTAGTAGTACTAGTACTTTCACTGACAGAATCTTCAAATGCAGCAAGATGATCAAATGTGTTGTCTCATGTGAAAAGAGGATTTAGACGGGATGGAGTAATTGTAATCACACGAGATCCATGGATGGAACGGATTTCACTGAAAACCTTGTGCGTCGTGCCCATGATTATTGAGGAAATTAGCTTGTCTTAGCCACGACGAACGAAAAACCAAAACACAAGGTGACAACGTTGTCATCAACCCCTTGTGTTTTGGTTTTTCGTTCGTCGTGGCTGAGACAGGCTAATTTCATCATAGGGTAACTCTGTTGTTTGTCCACGACAATCTAGTCCCGGATTTGTATTTTTCGTTTGTCCGCAATCCAACCACGGTCTGTTCCGACCCGCCCCAGATCTGATGGCGTTTCCACGCGCCCCGTGCACTCGGCTCCTTCTGATATCGTATCTGTTCATGGCGTTCCTGTTGTTCATGGCATGGAAAGCGGATGTGACCGCATTTCTGACTCGAAACAAGGTGGTGTTCGCGGTGAAATCGTTCGCGGATCTGGCCACTAGTTCCCAATACAATCCGATGGTTGTGAACGGGAGTGCGGTCCTGAGTTTCTTAAGAGTGAGTACCATCTCCAGGATTACGGTTCGCAGTATTTGATTTCTATTGAATAATCCCTTGACTCATCATGTTGCTATCCCGTTTCCAAGGCCATCCTGTGGGAAGAAGATTCATTGCAAAAACGTGTCTATACTTTGCTATCTATTCGTAGCTGACTTCTACCCAGCCCACAACATATTTTGACTTTCCTGTGAAGATGCGATCCGCTACCAAGCCGACTTTTCTCTGTCTCTGCGGTTCTTCTAAAATACATTAAGGAACACACGGAATATTCGATTCAATAAGATTTATAGCTTTTAACCTGCGGTGACCAAGCAACGTTAGTAATCGTTATACTACGTGTTCGTTTGTTATAAATGGTAACTGATGCACGCGTAAGGTAAACTGTTTTTGCTCTAGGGTTGTATTCTGATAATCCTCATTCGAAATCTTCAGAATGAGTGTTTTTCAGTGTGCACAAGAAACGTGTCGAATTAGAAGCTTATTTTAAGCTAATTAACAAATTTACAGACTACATGATTTCTTATCATTTCCAACCGTTTTCTTCGCGCCATTTCAGTGGTCTGTCATTGTTCTCTTAGTGGAGCCAGCGTACTATAGTCGTAGTAGTCGTAGTAGCAATACGCATGGAACTCGAAACACGGACTACGTAATACGAACCACGGAACACGAACCAAGGATCAGCTATCACGGAAGCACTAGACCGCAATGGCACTAGCACGCAATGTCCCACCTAACTGAGACGCCAGAAAAAGGGTACAGGAATGGTAGTTCGTTTATTGGTAGAAATGAGGGCGATTAAATAATATGTACAAAAGAAAATCATTGGTTACCCAGGCTTCCACCAATCGCGTTCCGGTATTGCTTGCGTCATGCTGCTCCTGTCTACACTGCACTATCTCGGATTGGCTGGCACGATCTGCCTATGGTGTGTAGTCAGAAGCAGTGATATGTACGCCCGTAATTGACGCCACCTTTGAAATTTGATTGATCGCAGCTGTCCAAAAACTGTAACGCACCGCTCCAGGGTAGGCGTCATCTCGTTGGCTTGGATCACCACACGTACACAAATCCAAACGGTGTTCGAGTGCGATTCGCACCGTACTAAGTGTTCTAGGGAACAGCTATTGAGGCCATAAAAGAAACACTACACTCTGTCTCAAATTATTGAGTGTCACCCCAAACGGAGAATAACCTGTTGAGAATAATTCATTGCATTTTACAGGTCCTAGTTCAAGCACAGATCCACAGAGGGGAAATACCAGACAATCGAAACGGAGGCCATGATGTTCCACAGTCAGTGTATTTGGATTGCACACAGAATTATTAATCACAAAAAACCTTGAACGTTCTTGCTTAACATGATAATGAAACCAATCGCAACGTTGTATCTTTCAACGGGAGCTCAGTTAGTTGTATATTGACCTCTACATATTTTTGCAAACACATTCCTCCCCCCTTCTATGTTAAGGATACCAAAACGTATCCCGGATATGAGATCCTATACAAACGAATCATTGCGAATCCCGCAAGTTTGGTCAACAGCACGGCAGTCGGTGTGCAAATGGTTCTGGACAATCCGCAAAATGTACTGATTGGCAGTAGCACAGCGTTGAATTTTATTCAGAAAATGCGATGCACCGAGTTGGTCGTGATTTCCAGTGGCATAGACCAGGGTCAGAAAGCCATGATGTGTCGAGATGATGCGGAATGGGCTTCCGTGATGAAAATCTAGTGAGTTTCGATGTGGTGTACAAATCGGACAGTGTTCACGCCGTGTGTCACACATTTTTGTCAGGGATCTCTTGTTATGGTCGTTGGTCCGCCAGTGAGAACATGTTGTAATCGCAATGCGCAACCAGATACACCATCGTAATCCGAAAACTAAGGCGTGCCGGTATTCGTCGTTGAAAGGACTTACCCGCCTCGGAGAAGCAGAAAAAAGATCACGAAAGTAGCAGTAAGTTTGTGAACGAAATCAAGGCGATTAAATACTATGTACAAGAGAGTATCATTGAATAATCGTAGTTCATGTTCCTCTGGACACATGATTCCTGTTTGAATGCGGTCGATTTTGATTGGTCTGGAAAACCAGTCTCCCAGTGGTCGTTCTGAATCCTCGCTCCCTGTCTGGTGAAGCCTCAGGTTAAGCAGAGCTGAATGCTACCAGGCGTGTTACCGGGTTATAGATAAGGTGGTACCTTTACAAAGAAGGTTAGCCTTCCGGAAGTTGTGGCATACCGCAACAAATAAGCAGTAGCGAATAAACAGTGTGGAGACTACCAGGATGTGGCGGATTTAAGGCTGGTCACTTGGCCCCTGTTTAAAAGCCGCATAAGCCCAATGACAGTGTCGGAACAAAGGTCAATGAGACTGGCCTTTAAAAACTAGTCATTGACCCCCTCACTTCCGAGGCGAGGGATTGCTTCTTGCTGCTTTGCGGTTCCCACTTGGTTGTGCAAAGACTAGAGGTGCGCCCTCAAAATAAAAACGACGAATGATGCTGGGGAGGTCTCTTGTACCAAACTCTCAAGGAACTTCATGATAACGATCATGATGATGTCTGGAGCCGGCTTATCCTTACCAAGGAAACAGCCGTAGTAAAGTAAGTAGGTGTTGAATCACCGGATAGCATTACAGCTCACAATCATTGCTGTTATTAACGTCTGGTTTAGTGCCGCAGTTTCCACAGGAGCTTGACCCGGAAAGTGAACTTGAAACGCACAGTAAACTAAATTACCTAGATATATTCAGCCGATGAGAACAGTTAAACAAGATACTTAAATTTTTGATTTACTTAGATTAAAAAGATAAGATTTTATTTTACATTTAGAAAACTATCACCCCTAATTCCTGCTGACCGGTTTTCATGCTCAATGCACGTCCCGGGATATCACCACGCGCACATACGCACACATAGTTGTGCACACATTCATTTATTTACAGGTTCTTTTCTGGATTTTCAGAACGATTTTCACATATTACTCACCTCAACTCTCTGTTCCAGTTTGCTTAAACTCAAGGAGACCGGAGTGATCAATCGGATTCATACAAAATGGTCCAATTTACTTCACAGGTGTCAAGAATCGACCAAGATCTACGAACCGCTGAGCGCCAAAGGCTGCAGTTCCGTGTTTATCATGTTTTTGGCTTCACTTGGCCTCAGCGTCGGTGCATTGATTTGTGAAATCTTCTGGTTTCGATACGGTCATCATGTGTACGATCATTTATGGGCCCGAATTCGACTGAACCGACCAAGACCCAAAAATCGCCAGAGCTGAAATCGCCTTGTCCCGAGTCCCTCCTGGAGGTGAAAATACCGTATGGATGTGGAATAATCTAGTCATATATTTATCTCAGATCAAGAAAACAAGTTAGAGTAGATTTACAGCATTACAACTACTCGATTTAGCATTGATTATTCGCCGAACATTAAAATATCATTGATTAAATAAAATTATCCTCGTGGTTCTTTCTACAATGACAATCCTTTCCATGCGGTCTGTCAAACAATAACTGCACTGTAAATTGAACATGTTGAAGTCTTAAGTACGTCTTAAGTACGTACTGCAATACCCACTTATATAGGCTCAAGCAAAACTCCTCTTGTTATTTTCCCAACTGGCTTTTTTCGCGTTGAACGATCTTCGTAACTATGTCGGAGACAGGATTTAGATAGAAAGAACAAATATTATGGATAAATGAATATTCATTTGCTGAAAGTTATTCAATATGTTTTCCATTCTGCTGCTTGCATAACAAAACACAGCGAAGATAGTTTTCTTCCACCTTCAGAGTGGTTGCAATTGGGATACTTTCGCACTGCTTGAGGATAGTCTGTTTAAGCTCCTCGATCGTTCTCGGTTTTCAAGAATAAACGGTTTGCTTTAGATATCCCCACAGAAAGAAATCTAAAGGAGACAGATCAGATGATCTTGGAGGCCATTCCTTTGGTCCTCCTCGTTCAATGATATCTGCAGTTAAATTGCGAATCGAGAAAACTTTTCACAACCAGAGCATTGTGTGGCGATGCATCGACAACCAGTAACTCTTTATCACACGCATTGACTGTGTTCTGTTTCTTTTGGTTTTGTAGGTTGAGCCAGGAATAAGTGAGCTGCCGTTGAGAAGTCACTGCTTTTGGTTGCTAGGTCATTGATGAAAGGCGCCCCCGTCACCCCAAGAACTCCAATCCATGTCGCTAAACCAATCTTTATATTCGGATACACCCTTGATCCACCTAATGAAAAGTACATCATTCGGAGTACACCGTAAGCACAAAACTCGTCCTTGGTCGTAGTTACTGTGGCAAACTTTGGTTATTGAGCTACCGTCAGTGTCCAAACGACTACGATCAGTTGTACTTTAGCAACAGTTCGTCATCCTTCGGGCTTATCGACTCGGGCTTAACTGCGTTGTCCGGTGGAAATCACACGGTTTCACTGACCCACCGAATGGACGTCCGTCATCGAGGTCGACAACATACACAAGCCTTGTTTCATCAAAGAAAGAGCGTGGGAAGAAAGTTTATCACCCTGGGGGTAGAAAAAACATGTGATCAATTGATGAGTAGGGTGCGCTAAACGGAAGCGGATCAATTCAAAATGACAGTTTCTCAATTGAAAGCGATGGTTTCTCAATTGAATCTCAGAATGGTATATTCCAAATTGGGTGACATGGTCGAGAGATTCCGACGTGGACTGTGATCTGCGCTTTAAAGTACACTTGTCAACATTTCCCAACACCTTGAGGTATAATGTTTTACGGTTATTATTTAAGTGCGTGACCAGTTACTTGAAAAGCTTACTCGAAATAGGACAATCGTATCGAATTAAAGAATTATTTAGAAACAGAGGGTAACAAACGAAGCAAATTCCTGGCTTTCGGAGGAGTTTAGCCAACGACCAGATTGGGTTGAGTTGATCCATTTCGGAAGTGTTTAGAGGAGTTTCCAAAATTTGTGATGGGACAAAATCATTTGGGCAATATTGTCGGCTTATTAGAATACAATACACAGATAGAATACTGAAATCTATCACTGTTTCCTAGACTACTCCAGAGGTGTTGAAAAAAAAACAGACTGCTTTTACAGATTTATCTGAGGATTTATAAGTGAAGGAATTGCGTAGAATACTAAGTAAGAGCGAATAGCTCGGAAGATATTTCTAATTTTGTTTACAGTCCGCTAAAAACACCATCTCTGTACCCTTTGGATGTAGGACATATAAGGATCATAGGACCGATTCGTCTCTCTGTTTCAGCTTAATTGTGCTCATCGGGGAACGGCTGCCGGAAAGAGCAGCTGGTGAAGAGTGCACTGTACAAAAGCGCAGGCGGCGTACATGTGTGTGTTCGAATCCCAACGAGGCCACTGATCTTTTCACAATTTCAACGTAAGACTTAAATCTGCCAAATAAGTTTGAATATATTAAATAAAATTTGGCTCTCAAATTGGATTGGCCGCTCCATACTCGAGATTTGCAGTGGTAGGCCATCGAGATCAGTATTTATGAACGTTTTCATCAATGCTAGTCACGCCGAAATGTTTGAATGTTTGAAGCGCACACCCAGACACTTAGACTCTTCGTTGATCAGGAGCGATTACCGCTTGTATGCTACAGTCCACCGAGATGTGGATGCCAGTTCCTCCGTTTTCGCTAACTTTAAGCACTCTATAAGAAGAAGTAGTCCCACCACCAAAACAAACCCGTGTTACAATGGAACAGCACAAGTTCAAAAAAGAAAAGAGGTGAAGTAGTCGAGCAAAAAGACCACGAAGCGGTAGCATCGATGAGCGTGTCTAGAAGGGATGAAAGACTGAATGAAACCCCACGAAGGGGAAATTTCACCTTATTGGTAGATGTGAATCACTGGTGGGGACTTTGTGAATAAATGTTCGACCTCTAGGAAAAAACAAATTATTATCACTTGTGAAAAATGGAGCTGAAGGTATAAGAGAGAACAAAATAAGTTTGAGTTAACAGATTTTCCAGCACAGAGAGCGCCGTTTGCAGAAATATTGCTGATTTTGGATTCGGAATAAACGGGATTAGGTAAATATTTCATGGTTGGACTTCTGAAATGATTGAATCTCTAGGAACAACACAAAAACAGAGTCTAAATGTAACATTAGATGTGCTGTCACACTTTAACTACTTATGAGTAGTCTGATGCAAATGAGGAAGAAACATAATCACGTTGCCAATTTTCACCTACGTACGTATACAGTCATCGCTTTTTTGAAGTTTCGTTACTTCGTTGTTTTCTCCGAAAATTATTACTGAATTCCATCTGCGGGCACCTAGAAATCATATACAAATACAAATGCAAATAAGAATATACATTCTCATCTCCCGAGATTGTTAGACACTTAGGATGCGATGGTTTCTTAACAGGGATTTGCGTTAGGAGAGACTACAAAACTAGCAATGGGAATTCGCCCGCATGGCAGACAATACATAACCGCTTTGGTTGGAGGAATGCCGTGGTAAATAGCTTAACTACTGATAGGTTTTGCGTTTTTATACAAACCTGGGTCGCAGTTGCCAAAGCATGCAACAGACACTAATCAGGTTAAGTAAATTGTCAATGGTCGCTTGCTGAACCTGGCTAGATGTATCTTCGGAGTTTCTACCACCCTTTTTGGTTTAATAAAAATATCTCACAGATTCTTCCAAAGACATTGATAAAAAGCGATATAACACAGCTATGCTTACCAATTGTTTCTGCTTCCCATTGATCGGGTTTTAAATTCCTACTCTGTGTGAAATTTCGAACACGGTCATATAAATACATTTAATTGGTGGGCTATTAACAATCTCCCAAAGAGTTAAACCCAAACTCAAAACCTTCAACAGTGCCCGGTGCCTGTGAGATACCGAATGGGCTAATCCAAATATTCAACGTTTAAAAGGAAGTGTAAAATCGATGCACTTCTAAAAAATCTATGCTGAATGTGCCATGGCGGGATTTGTTGTTTGTAAGAATTATACCCTGATATTTACCGATTACCGTTGTTAGTGCACTATAAACGGAAACGGGGAGGGCCTTTTAAGTTTTCTCAGTCGACATGAAAACATAGCATTCCTCAAATTTAGTGGACTACCACGATATACCGATGGGTTAATTTGTTTGAAATGGCTTACCTGCCACCTCATGATTAATTATTTGTATCCCACACAACAACTGGCATATTTAAACTCGATCAATTTAAATGAAATAAAAAGTTAGTTAAAACATACGAGAGAGAGAAAAACTGGGATATAAATGCAGCTTGCAGGGCACCAGAAGCAACAAGATGAGGTGGTTTCTTGTGACCGGCGAACTTGAAATGTGTTTGATTGCTGATTTATCATGTAGTCAACCAGCAAGCAATCAGACCAGTAATCATCTCCGCAAGGAGATTGACCAATAGTGATCGATCCAGCCCACTTTTACCGGTATTCGGTAGTGCAAACCCCCAATTTGTCCACCTAACATGTTTTTGTGTAAAACTGCAAACATTTGAGCTAACCAGATGTTTAAGGGCATCAAGTGTGGAGTTCGACGAGAAATAGGTAAATTGATGCGTGCCATTTTCGGCAAGCTGTGTTATAAGCCGCAACGACAAGACTCGTTCAGAAAGTTCGATTATGATTGAGGGAGCAAGCGATTTAACAGTTCCCTCTAAGATCTTTTTGTTGGGGAGGGGGACAGTTTGGTAGACCTCTTGCTATGTGACAACCTTCGGGAAGTCGAAAAAGTGGGTAAATTCCAAAAGCCGCGATATAGCATAATAGTCAGTAGTAGAGGCTATTAAGTAGTTTAAAAAATCGATTGGGAGTTTTATAACAAAACAAACTAGACCGATGAAAAGTACGTCACTTCCGTCACTTGTTCCCAAAAATACTTCCCGTTCTTTGGGAAACCTTTTTTACGCCAATTACCTAATATTAATTACAGAGCGATAAACAACCGGCACTTATGGACATCTGGATCACCGGCGCGCCATCAGGAAACCAGCAGACAATAGTCCACTGCAGAGCAACAAATACGGATCAAATCCAGAACATCAAAAGTAGTCATCCATGCAGCCACAAAAGTTCCTATGTTAGTAGCCTGTTGTGAGGAATCCAAGCACATTACAGCACAGACACCAAAAAACCAAGGGTATCTGTTTAGCGTATTCACTCGCAACGGCTACACTCGTAACTTTATCAAATTAACTCCAATTCAAAGAAAACGAACAACAAACAGATAATCAGGAACAAGAACAACCCGGCCGGAAATGACGGTAAGACTGCTCAGACCGCATGGAATTCAAGTGGTACACCAGCGGACCAACCGCCTGCCTGCCTCCTTAAAGCTGAAGGAGTTGGTGATACCGCATTCGAAGGAAACCACGTAGTCTAAAACAAGTAAAATATCTCTACTGGCTGTATTTAGTACATTGACTTCTCTCCCATATTCCTAACTCTGATTGACCGTTGTATAATCTAGTCAAGATTTTAGGGTCGAAGTATGTTTACCATTAGTATCTTTAAACATCCATTCGCCCGTCCGCTTTAGTTGGTACCAGATACGTTCCTTAGGGCCCGCTTTGATCATCATCGGTTTCGCTGCAGTTAATCATGACCGTAGTGATATGCTCAAAATACGCTGCCTGNTGATTTACCAAGTAGAAGTGCATCGCTCAAACACAGCAAGATGCTTATTCGATCCATTCGACCCAGAGCGTGCGATGACCTTTGACAAGTGGCCTATCCAAGTACAACTGTGATTGTCGTTCATTTATTCGCTCAGGTACCTCAGTTCTACGGCGGGTATCGATCGATGTAATCTACATCTTACTCCACACCCCCGCTTAACAGCCACATCCATTCACCGTTATTATCGTTCATGCGCAGCCATCAGCGAGAGTGATCTTACAGTCACAAACATAACCGCGGCTATGGTGACCACTGAAACAAAAATGACATTCGAGAAACCCACAGAATTGCAGCCAAAAAAGTGGAGATTACAAGGATATATTTTAGCAAGATGGTACATCGTCCTATATCTCAGCTTGGCTGGCAGGTGGAAGCCAATAGACACATAGCGAGTACAGTCTTCAATCAGACGGCATTTAACCTCTGCTGGCTGTATCAACGAACACAGAGTTTGTAAAAGCTTTGATCGGTTCTTGTGGATGCTCGGACACCCAAGCATTTTTGATCAGATGCATGGCTATCACAATGTCCACTTCTGCATTTATGCAACGTTGGTCATCTTTGAGCTAAGACCAAACGTATTCTAGTCAATGTTTTCTAAACGGCCATTTGAAAAGACCAAATCATACTCCCACCCATTGAAAAGTACATCTGTCTGACCAAGAGCGAAAGCAATTTGTGGAAGCTCTGAAGAAACGATGATGCAGTCTTAACAATTGCCTTCTTACAAATGATGTTCTCCGCCATGAGTAACTTTCCGCATTTTCCTTTATAGCAGTTAACCATGCCAAGGTCGTCTCATTCATTGTCTTGAGCTTTTTTTCGGTTTTCAGGTAGCCTCTTCCTTGAGATGCTCTAGCCTTCACAAATCCTCCCATATTGGATATGCATTTCTGAACATATTTTCTTGAAATACCAAGCTGTGGAGCTCTGAGTTGCAACTGGTTGGTTCAGGAGTTAAAAAATATTGTACTTCTCTCTGATAGATTGCATGCACAGTGTGACGTCAAATGGCATTGTTTTCTATTGCTGGTATCGGTGTGCCTCAAGCGCAAAGGTTATCCAATCAGTGAACNAGTGTCGTGTCGCGTCACGTCACGTCAGATAAAACGCCATTGATTGAATAAGACATTGCAGTTTGGTCGATGAAAGTGACTAAAGAGCAAACAAATTATAGTTTCAAAGCCCTCAAAGGTAGGAGCTTGAAAAATCTACTATTTTTCCCAATGCTGCATCAGCGAAATTCCAGAGGTCAATCTGATAAGAGAAATCCAGAGTTATCAGTCGTAAAGTATGTCACGACAACTGGATACATCGTAGACCCACTAGTCGTTTAAGCCGTTTTTCCGTAACATAAATCAGCCTGGCGATGCTAACTCAGTTACGTAATCCAATTTTATGTACTCAAAAAATTTCTGATGCATTCAATCAAATTGCCGTGGAACTGATTTTGATCCTTCATCCCTCGACTGTTGTTCGTTATTGCGCTATAGTTATCACAATTTTCTTGTCTAAATACCAAAATGTCTTGCGTTGTAGCGATCACGGAGAATAAATGTTAACATCCCTCTGCTCTGACTATTTGCAAATACTCGCAACTCAGAGTCATTTTTATTCGGCAGACTTAGATCCGTAAGGTTTCCAGTTTCCTTGATCACAAACTTTTACCCGTTCTAGATAACAGAAGCTTTGAGGGGAAAAGCTTATTATAGAAATCTGAGAGAAGCTTTATATTCTTTGCGATTATTCTTTCTAATAAATCCCCCGAGAATCCTTTACAATGCCTAAGCAGTTCTGCACCTCTTCTGCCAGTGAGCGTTTTCTACCCGCGGATAATGAACACAAATCAGAATAACCATTGCCAGCTCTACTCAAAGATTAGAGCTATCTCCGATATCTCATAATCTTTCGTGGGTAATATATCCCAAGGAATTGTTTGCAGAACTACAAACATTGAAACCTTGGCGGGTCAGATATATCACAATCTGTTATGTCTAAAGTCTATCCTCGCACTTATCCTGGCCAAAATCTCTATGAACTGTTTTTTAAGCCCTGCCTCCTGGAGAATAGCTAGCATTATACCAACTCCCCCAAAATGTCCTTTCGAACGTTCGTCCGGCAGGCTCCCCTTCGATCGTTGTGTAGATATTTGAGCAGATAATTTTACGCAACCGATCCCCTCGTCCAGTTAAACATTATTGATTGTCCACTGTTCTAACTGGTTGAACCCTTGATGCTTCATCTTCCCTGGCGCATTGTATTAATTCATCACTATATGGACACTAAACTTAAAGTTTCACGAGTGTTTTGTGGGCTATAACAAAGCATTCGGAAGTACTGACGGAGATCAGCTTTCATCTATTCTTGCAGATCATAGTGACTCTACGTCTAGCATAGCCCTCCTAAATGCCTAATTTTCTTATCGAAAACAGTTCACACACCGCGGTATCCAAGTCCCTGCAGACAAAACTTGCGTATTAGGGGTTCCGGTGGGAGTTCCACTTTGTATCTTTTCTTCTCTTCCGCATACTTAGCTTCTTTGCTTATTTACAACAAAGCTTTGGTAAGTTTACTGATGACATATTAAATGGCTCCCTCTGTCCCGATAACTCCGACTTCTCCGCAATTCGACTTTGTGTCTCACAAATTACCTCGTGGTCTTCTGGTCATAATATTTTGATTATTCCATTTGAATGTAGTGATCCGTTCTGTTCTCTTAATAATTTTAAATCATTCTCTTGTGATATATTGAGATTTGCTAGCCGGTATTCAGGAAATATAGAACCCCCCCCCGCAGTTGAAGAACGTCAGTTGAATAATTGACTTTTATTCCTAACCATTATCTCAGATGTGTGTGCTTTAAATGATATAGGTTCTTATTACAATTCCTCATTAGGGTATATCCACCAGTATGTACATCGCAGACTTGAACTCCGGATTCCTTGAGGTTGTGTTTGTGCGTGATCACTGTCATTTTGTTTCATTCGCTACTGCTGCCTGGGAAGACGGGCGGCGGTGGAGCAGTTCGAACCCGGGACTCGCAGGTTACAAGCTGGTAACCTAACCACTTGGTCACTACCACCATTGTTGATTTTTGATGAAGCAGCGGCTATACGGTAGCTAACAATGAACTTCTGGTACGTTTTTCATAGTACATGACCGCTTAAGCGAAAACCCCAGAATATTTGTTTGCGGTAGTGACCAAAATTGAAACGAAATCCCAAAACAATTTGTACGGTCACGTTTTGCATGCATTTTTCCATCTCGTTCGAATGGGTTGTTCCGCACACCAGGTCACACAAACCTCAGCAACGCACACACGCACACACACACACTGGCGTAATCGTAATTTGGGGACAGGAGCAATTATTTCATTAAGCCCGTGACTAGGTTTTTTGGACTATCGCTACAAAACACCCTCGTTTCCGAATAGACGACCTTCCACGACCCCGTGAATTGGTACAAGTCTAAATGGATTCCTAACCGGTTTCTCTTTGTGTCTTGACTACTTGATCGGGGTAGAAAGAATGATTGCCTTAGTTGGCTAGTTGACAGATTACATAAATAGCATGTGCAAGTCTGAACTGTAAACGGACTGATAATGTTGTGTTTAGAATGGCTTGCTGTTATGATCCTGCTGGGCTCAGGCCCCCGGTGGTCCAGCGGAAAAGAAGTTATGGACGTTTTGTTGCACATCGGTAAGTCACTCTCTCTCTCTCTCGCGCGCGCGCTATTTTTATGTCTATCACGCATAGTTTTTTCACGGGAAAGCAAACGATTTTCTCCACTGATTTTAATCCACGCATGAGCTTTCTTCAATTAGCTACCGTCTGATATACATGACTATCCCTTTTTGATTATATGCGACCAAATAGTCATTAGAGTTGGATGCATATTTCGGAAAGAGTCTAAGTACGAGAATATCTGCACTTCTCACGGCTATCTATTCGCCATCTGTTGAATAGACCGCTGTTCATTAAGTCTTGCACACACAGGATCCGTATCCGTGATCCTAGCTATAGAAACGCATGCAAATTGGGCACCGTTTCTACTTGCTTTTATTTCCCTTTGTTCAAATCTGATTGAAAATAGAACGTTCTGTATTTGATCTATTGATTAAATACCGATAACAAGTATTTCTTTATATATTTGAACTAACTTAGCACTACTTCTCTGTTAAGGTATGCTTTGCTTAGGTAGCTCATCATGTCAACGACCTACACGTGGAATGCTTAAGAACACCACGTTTCAATAAATATCCAGAAGCAAACCTCTCAAGAAAATACGTAGTGATCTGCACTGACCTTCCTTCAGATTTCACTAGCAAGTGCAGTCCTCATTTCGTCCAGTCAACCAAACACTGGGAAGCATTAAACTTGAGTTTTGCTCTTATTATAGCTCATCAGTAGTGCATATCCACCTTCCCGTCCCGGGTTTTACCTCCGGACTCGTCGTATGGAAGGCCTGTGTGTTTCATCACGGTGCCAAACAGCTCATAACAAAGCCGAATCGAATTATTAATTCACGTCCGTTCAAGTGTTTAATCTTCAATACTAGTCTCTATTAAGGTATGAGTTGAGAAATCACCCAGAAAAGGAGAAGCTGGAGACCGCCAACAATAACGTAAGCGGTTGCGTACATCTAGGAAAACTGATTCTTTTGCGGTTTGCATTATTGTTCCTGAGTAGAATCATCTACAGTCATTTTACAAGACTCATTTTGGATCATCTGAACGACTGGGCTGCGGAAACAAAGCGACAAACCGAATAAATGGATAGGTACTGTCTTGGCTAGCATCATTCACAAAGAGCCTTCGGAGGACTAGGAGACAGCCAATATATCTTATTAAATGGAACCATATTCACGTACTACCCAGTNTATGCAAGATACTCTACGAATACACTGATGACGATTTCCTCACATCGGTGGCCAATCAAGCTTATTTGCTGTCTCTTTATCCTCTATTATTGTGGGACTAGCGGAACATGAGAAAACAAATGGGTATATGATCCACTTAAAAATAGCGGTAAGAATTGTCTTTTTCAGATTTATGAAAATAACGTGTTTAACAACCACATGGGCATAAAACAAGCGACTGTGAATGTGCATGTGATGACATTTTTCCAGACCGCAAGTGTTCTGGTAACTTTGCACTTTTGCATTACTTTTTTGTGCACTTGTAAAACAAACTATCTGCCATCAATCTCAAATAATTTGTTGTTCTGAATGAAACTGTTTTGCTAACCGTTAGATACGAGAGTTAGTCTTCCAGTTCCCAAGCTAAGCTCTTCTCAATGTGCGACTATTTCTGGCACAAGCTACGAGAGAAGGTCAAACCTCTCGCTTATGTGCAAAGGACACAGAACTCGCAGTGAATACGTGGCCAGGTTCATGTCGGATTGCAATAAACACCCCTATTCAGGTAAACGTCACCACAATAATGAAGATTTACATTACGGAAATGAGACGAATCTTCAACTTTTGTCTTTGATGCAAACTTGAGAGGAACGTTGACCTGTGTAATTTCATAAGCCAGCAATTCTAATGAGATCTCACTACATATCAAGATGAAGGAATTGTCTGAATGACAGCAATAAAGTGACAGATTATCTTTAGTTGTCTAGAGCTTACCTTTGTCTGTAGTTTTGCAACGAATATATCGCTGTAATAGTTGAATTACGCACTGATCACGAAATACGAATCACGGACGCCACGTAAGCACTGGATCACACTGGTACTAGCACAATTGTATCTCACGTAATCCAGACTCAAGGAAAAGGCCACAAGAATAGCAGTTCGTTTATTAAAAGAAATCATGAGGGTTGATTAATATGTACAAAACACGTTCATTGGTCATTCCAGCCTCTGTCAAGCACAGAATTTTAGGTAATCACGATCGTCCACTGGAACAAGTGGTCGAACTCCGTAGATTACGCTGGTCGGAACATGTGCTGTGCATGTCACTAAATAGGTTGCCACGGCGAGTGGTGTTTACCGAGGCAGGCAGAGCATTGAAAAGGAGTATGGGCAGTCTAACCAGACGACTGGGTCACACAGGTCCCGTTAAACTCCCCGGCTGGGGGATCCCGAGATCACGGTCACCAATGGTTAGAGATTCTGAGCGATATGACTGGGTGTCGTAAACAGCGGCACTCATGCATCTATTCATTATTCTTGCAGCCCGAGTCTGTGAATTCTCTGTCTTCTCTTTAATTTTGCTCTCAACATTCCAATCTCTGATCTGCTCTTTTATTGAAATGGGCAGCCAGAAGGCAGCAACCAAAACCAGTGCATGAAAACACATGGTTAATGGTTGCAAAAACTGACTAGAGCTGAACCCTATCAGTCTGGTCATAGATCTCGCGGATGAAACAAAGGTGAATATTAAACGAGCTAGTAGTCAGATTACCTTTCGAGATAAAGTCGTAAATCATGTGTCCAGAACCGGTACACTTGTGATTACCGAAGTTACATCTGTCGAATTGATACGCAATCCCTACACTTTCTTCCCTCGTTATACACTCACTAAATGGAAGGTGCCTACCAAACTATTACGTAAATTGCATTTACAAACTTATTCCAAGAAGCCCACTAGTGGTGTATCACTTGGACAAGTTAAGGCTCTCAGATCAAGTACGGTTCTGAGCAGAAGACCCGAATTATGCACCACGAGGAAACCGCATATATGTGAAATAGAGGTTCTCAGATGTTGTAGCTGTCTGAAAATTAGTTTTGACAGTTATGATCTCATGTCAAATTATACTGCTTTTTAGCGGTTTCTCTGTTGTTCCACCCCGGTTCTACTTTTTCCGTGGATGAACGTGTAGAATCCCGCGGAATTCCCTGACTGAAGGAATCAGTGCTATTCAGTAGTTTAGTTCAGTTTAGCTTTAATAATATTCCCGGTTAGTTTCAGAGTGTAATGGAGGACTCGGTTGAATTTCAAATGGGAATTCGTTGTGCATATTGCAGATGAAGCGTGAACTGAAAAGCTAAGAAGCACTGGGCAGCTGTTTTGACCAGGTTAGGTCTCGATCCCCAGTTGGGTCGATGGATTCGCACTGCTGATGAGACCCAACCAGATCGAAATAGCTGTCCAATGCTTCCAAGCTTTTCAGTTCACCCTTCATTTGCTATAGACACGACGAATTCCTATTTGAAACTCCTGTTCAGCAAACTTTACTGTGGTTTTTCCAATGCACGCACACAAACCTGCCAGCACTACACAGATAAACAAAACTTTTTTCAAATGACAGTTCGTCGTGTATATAGCAAATGAAGCGTGAACTGAATAGCTCGGAAGCACTGCACAGCTGTTTCGACCTGGTTGGGTCTCATCAGCAGTGCGAATCCAACGACCCGACTGGAGATCGAACTCGGGACTTCATGGGCAGAACGCTATATACACGACGAATTGTCATTTGAAATTCAACCAAATCCTCCATTACCCACATGAAAACTTTTCCCTTGTTTAATAAACAAGTGAGACGTTAATTTATCAAAAACAGGTTTGTGCACTATTTAATTTCTTCCACTACCTGTTTTGTTGTGTTTGCCTAGGTATTAATTTATTCCCCTATAATCTAAAGTCGTTTGTTGCGCCAGTTCCGGTGTTTGACTAGATGTGGTAATCCCAGCCTACTAGATGACGCGTACCCTGGAGCGACGTGTTACAGTTTTTTGGACAACTGCGCTCAATTAAACTGACATCAATAACGCCCGTGTACATATTATGTAATCCCCTTTACTTCTTTCAATAGATGAGCTACTACTCTGGTGGCCTTTTCCTCGCGTCTCAGTTACATGAGGTATTGCGTACCAGTGCCAGTGTGTTCAAGTGCTTACATGATCCAGTCCGTGATTGCTAATCCTTGAGTCGTATTCCGTGATCCGTATTGCGTGATTCGTGGTCCGAGTTCAGTGCGTATTCCTATCACTTTTACTACTACTGCTAAAATCATTACATCCGAGTAAACATACACACCGGATATGAACAACTAGGGCTAGGTTCTTTTGTGCTTTTACAAGTCTTTATAGGCAAACTTCCTAACGTGGCATTCCGAAAATGTAGTGTTCTTTTCTAGCTGAATACGTAGTCTGTTTGCACTTGTCCATTTACCATACAAGCTCTTTTATTCTTCTGTTCCAAGATTTGCTGGTTCTGTGCAGTGTACGTAGATTTATCCTTCAGGCTCTGCATGGATCCTGGCTTGGGCCCCACTAGTTGATTGCTTTGATAAATGGTAATCAAGAGTTTGTTACATCGTAAACGTTACTATTTGCAGACAAATTCATAACCTGAGGGAGAAAAACGCTTCCTGAGAAGCTTTTGTTCTCTCGGGATATATATGGCACAACTCATAACGATGGCCTCCAGAAGCCTCAATATGGTGGGGATGGGTGTCTAGGGTTGTGGTTGTTCATCTTTCCCTTGCATCTCGCTAAATGCCCCATACTACCAGGCGTTTCGGATAGCCTCGGCTGAGGAAGTCCTAATCACTGCCTTATCTTAGCGGAGGTGTTGTCCCACCAAGATGAGAAGACAAAATGCCGACATCCGAGGCTATCACCGGGTTGGTGTACCAATGGCAGTTCATCTGGGCAATTTGGCCAAAAACCTTGATTTTAAACCAACCAAGAGGAGAAGTGCGAACACAAACAATCTCCTGGTTGTGGCCGTGGTCATTGGTTCAATTGGATATACAGGTGTACTGGGCACCTTGGACGTTTGATCCCGTCCAAAGGGTATATGAATGGATGAACTGGAACACGGGCCCCAATGAATTGCGGTTTTCGCACACCACCCCGCTGCCTTACAGGTCAAGCTTTGGCTAGCCAAAGGCTCCGGTTGTGGATTCCTCAAGAAAATTCACCTTCCCTGGCATGGAAAACCTAGCAGTATTCAGCCCACATGCAGCTCATGAAACATTTTTCTTTCATAATAAAGATTGCTGTACCATGATTTGCTTGGCACACAGTCTGGATTCCGACGTGTGTGAAATATAATTAGTGTGATATGCTCTGGTTCGACACCACCCGTGGCACGCTCACACAGGTCGGAAACACTCGGAGAACGACAGGATGGAACAATTAGAACTCAGGGTTTATTTCCGCACAGGTTTTACAGCGGCTCAACGCAGTCGCGGGGGTGCAATTCGAAAAACCAATATAAAAATCGATAAAATCAATAGCTTGTCATTTTAACAACAATATCAATTCTCGTCCTGGTTTCGGTCTGTTTCGTTCGGGTCTTCTTTCGGTTGTTCATGCCAAACTGGTGCTGAGATACCTGGAAGGCAATCGAGAGGGGGGTTACAGTTAGGGGCAGTCAGTTCGTTCTGCCTTGGTACGGTACAATAGCGATTGTATGACATTCAACATTGCAACATCGGTGAATCACA
>UZAN01043926.1:2243-16416 GCA_900618425.1 Echinostoma caproni
CTCAAGTCCACTACCCCCCCCCTCTCCCCACCCCACCCCCGTCATTCCATCCCCTCTTTGGAGAATAAACTACGGCAATGTTTAGTCCCTTCCCATCAAGTCCTCTCAAATTACACAGTTTAAGTACAGATAAAAGTAAGAATCAAGAATGAAAGGACACGTTACTTTGTGACTGGAAATTCTTGATGCAACACTGTGTATCCTGGTGGGGGGGGAGCGGGATGACATTTGTATTAATCCCGCACGTGTGTGTTCCTTTCTGCTTGTTTAAGATAATTTTGAGAAAACGGATGCAAAACAAGGGAGTAGTGAAAATCTGTTAACACAACACTTGATAACTATTTGCCCTGTTTGTTCATCCTGTGGAATCCATATGATTATTAACTGAAAGTCTATTGTACTACAATATGATTGTTGTCTTGGAACGAAACAAGTGGTCTCGACCAAACCCTCCTGTGGGTGACCGTCATCCGTAGATGTATGCCGTAGGAGGCGATTATTCGGTTGTGTGCGGATTCGAGGAAAGGTACGAGCTCAAATTAACGTTCTATATACTGCATGCACGTATGTAAGTACAATTTCTTGCGTTCTCATTCTGTGAGATTGTATTATTCTACATTTTGGTGTTTGTGGACTGGACAGGTGAGACTTTTTCAATGAAACCAGATGGAAATGTATGTGCGGTCAAGGTCATCGGGACAACTAACCCCGGGGATAGAACGCGACCAGCGAATTGACGCACTCTGTTTGTGAGCCCAAGTCAGGCAAACACGTGCCGCCTATTCCACATGTGTGGAGGAATGGTTGAATGCATGTCACGACACAAAATGCACTTACACCCACAAACACACACACGAGTACGAACACAGAGTTGAACGACCGAACCAATAGATTGTTTATTCATGTGTTTTGTATTGTTTAAATTCTTTGTATATACGCGCACATATGTGAAATGCTTGGTATCTACCGATGCAAGTCTGGCACAGTATCCTCACCACCCTCTTCTGTTCTGGGAAAACCCTAAGGCTAAGGATTTGGAAAGGCACCAGGTGTTGAATGCATCAGGTAACTGATTTCCTCCCAAGCCCTCTTCAACTCCTCCACTTGGTCCGCAGCATCCTCTTCCCACTCCGTTCACACAGTTTGTCATCCCTCTAGCGGTATTGAGATTGTCCATCCCGAGCCCCCCCTTCCTCCCGTTCCCCGGTTCACCGAGGCTATCTGTGTACGGTACTTTGTGTTTCAAGCAATATGGTCGATACCTTCCCCACCTCCCGGGGAGTGGGGGCAAGCTCTCTATCTCTTGTTAAGCATAACAAACGACTCCACCACCTGCAACATTACCAACCTCAAGCGAAAAACTTTCTTCCTTCCCATTTTATTCAGACCCCCCTCCTCCACACACACACACACACACACCAAACAGCCCGTTCAGTTTCCCACTTTCCTGTAACGTGCCGGACCACAACGGCAGCATCCGGGACCAAATGTGAACTAACAAACAATTTCATGGCCAGATGTGACCGCCACGTCACACTCCCCGATTCCAGTTAGTTCCCACTCCCTCCCCCCTCCTCCCACCCCCCAGATTATATGTANTATGTAAAACTGGTTCTACAGATCAAAAGCCACCAATCCCAACAAAACTGATCCATCGGGGAGGGGCAAACTCCCGATTCATTTGCGGTCAAATCCGGTCAAATGGTATGAAAAAGTTATGCAGACAATGTGGGTTTTTCTGGGACGAGGGGGTGGGATTCGATTTCACTGCGAAGCGAATGAGACCGATCAACAAATTTGTCGCTGTCATCTCGAAAAGCCTCGGGACCAATAAACAATCGGTTTGTTTCGCTGCTCGGACGAAACAGTTCAAGCACTGCAAATGTTGTACGTTTCAAAAAATGCCAGAATTTGCAACGTTTTGTAGTGGATCACTTGCTTCCAACAAATGTAGAATATAACTGACCGAATTCACGAATCACATTAGCTTAAATAGTATGGCTTCCAGATTGAGTTCTTTTTTGGTTTATCCATGGTTAATGTGAACTGATCAACCGCAACTCAAACTGTTGCTCTGCATGAACAACGTATTCCTCTATTGCATGTGAATCAGTGTAACTGCAAAATACTAATAATTGTAATTATAATGAACGGCTTGTTCGAAATGGTTTTTCGTTTCTTGCTCAGGGGCCTGAAGACACCCTAAAAGTACGTGGTTACGTATCAACATTTTGTGCACCGAAAAGACGATTACTTATCTGTACGGGAATAATGTAACTTTGAAATTGTTCCAGCTCCGCGGAATGTACCGTATTCCCACATTTCCGAGTCGGCATTTTGGTTTATCTGACTATTGAATTTCACATTGTCTGCGAGACACTCTCCCTTCCGGCTAGAATTCTTGAGAACCCAATGAGAGAATTTGACAGGGCTACAGAGTGTGTTGGCAGCAGGCGGGTGCGCGAAATAAGCTTGTTAGGGTGCGAAAGAAGGGGTACCCGAAAGAGAAATTGAATTGAAAAATAAATGCACTTGGACATGCAGATATAGGTTGCGTGTGAATGAGTCATGACATATGAGATCACATACACACACACACCCTGACAAATGGATAAACTGAATGGCAGACACAAATAGACAGACGTAGAAAAAGAAGTAGGGAGAAATAAAAATGACAAAGCAACTGAGACAGACAGAGAAAAGCAAATCAATGGCGAGGCCGTGATAAAATGAGGGATACAAGAAATTTCCTTAGACTTCCAAATGCCTGAATTCTTTCTGGTGGAACTATTGGCAGTGTTAGTGGAAGTTAATCCACACACACACCGTACTTTTAAATGCCCCATGTAAATGACACGTCTCCAGTTAGATGCAATCGCTGTGACTATTTTCTGACTTGAAAGAACTAAATCACGATTAACATCGTCACAATCATGAACGTTCAATAGAAAAGTACCAGACGATATTTTTAGTTTGCGCTCGCGCGACAACACACACGAATTGAGTGGATGACACCGGGCAATAGTATGTGTTCGTCAGTCTGACCAAGACAACTCACGCGATTGAGATGTATGAGGACATACAGATGAATGAAAGGAGCGTAGCGAAGTATGAAATAGATAGATAGATAGGTAGGTGGATAACCAATATTGTTTTCAGGCAGTTTATTTGAACGAATTAGGCGAAATTTCAAAATATAGAAAGCCGTTCTCTGTCGACCGTTCACTCAGGTCTCAAATTTTTTCTATCACGAGGGAGAAAAACATGAGAGAATAAGCGCAAGCAAATACAGACAGACCCGTGTCCGATAACTTCACTATGATTACGGTCTACACAAATTCACCAAATTCATCGTTGAAATGTGAGTTGCTGTACATATGCGGGTGTCATTCTATTGGCAGCTGGTTGTGGCAGTAGAATCAGCTGATTTCTTTAACTGAGTTTATCATTTATTATGATCGCCATTATTTTAAACTCTGGTGTGATGAACAAACAGCCAGGGTCAATTAATCCCATAATCACGGGAACCTGCAGTTCACTCAAGTAAATCGTCAACCTAAGCCCCAGGATTTGGAGTGATGAACCACGTAACGTCCCAATGGAGTAAACGCTGTATTGAGCCCAACGATAGCGAAGTTCCTGATCACGGTAGGTGAGTAGCCTGTACGTATTTTAGAACCTCGGACCTTCAGGCTCAAAGCTTGCAGGTGACGAAACTTGGAACGAACAGTATGATAAGCAGCCAGTTAAAATACACTCCGAAACGAGTGCCTAGCTCATTCTTTCTTAAGCATCTATAACCGAAAGCTCGAATGACAATAGTGATAATTCTGGTGATGATGATGATGATGATGATGATGATGATGATGATGAGGATGATATCTCAGGTGAAGTTAATGGTGGTAATACTAAAATTTTGTTTCTAACTTAACTTGAGGTAGTGGCGAATACGGCTTTGAAACGATTTACACCTGACTCGTATCTGCACATTTGCAACATTTTTCCAGGTGGAACTAAGTAAAATGCTCTGCTTTATTTAGACCGCCTGTGGAGTAGTTGGTGTACTGTGAAACCAAGTGGAATAGTTGACCCGCGGCAAGTTATCCAATGACCTCATACTCGCATACACGCACCAGACACGGTGCATACGCCGCCACGGTAACCATCCAACTCGATGTGTTCACAGCGGGATATGGCGATCTAACAAGCGGGCTGAGAGATCAGCTGCCAGTTCAACAATGTCATGCCCCACCACAATCACCAAGAGTAACACACTCGGTCACGCATACCGCACCATCCTAATGTACGTTGACCTGAGTGCCGGCCAAGCCTGACCAAAGACACAGACAGTAGATACTTAAAAGACCCCCACAGAGTAGGCCTCTAAACAGACAATTTGGAATTAAGCAATACCAACGCCTAAGAAACCAGGTACATGACCCCTTGGAAAGGCGGCGGGGGGGGGGTTAAAAGTAGGGTGGTCTGGATTGAGGCAACACATTTTTGGTTATAGGTTTTGATTATATCAGTGCAGACGGAATTTCAATGCAATCGACGAGCGGTTCAAGTGTGTGAATCATTGGATAGCTTCCAGTGGGTCACTGCCGCGGATACAACCGCCATGATAGAGCAGAGACCAGGAAAAAGTGGACCTTTGACTATATTTTTGTTCAGCTGACCGATAAATAATACACCAGCCACAAGCGGTCAGTATGCTCGCATATTTTTGAGCTGTGAAACAGTACCCCGAAACAAAAGGTAGATGTTGAAGTAACATTACCTGTGGACGATTAGAGTATGTAAATTAAATTATTCTCTGTGAATTTAGTAAACTTTGATCATTATTTAAGCCAAAAGTCTTTATTAATTTGTTCGAATAACGATTTAAGCACCAAACATGAGCAATGCAAGATGAAATATGAACTAAGGACTCACGTGTTTCAATTATGTATCATTAGTAATATGCTTTAGCGGTGTCGACGGTGTCAAGTCGCAAGTTACAAATTGCTTTATTCGTCCTAATGGGTGGATTTTCAGCTCCTTGCACCCACCAGGGTTGTCTATCATCTCATACAATCACATAGAAAAAAAGTAACTTACAGCGTCTTAAATTCAATTGGGAGAAGTGCAAATATATGAAAATCGATTTTATTTACCTAGGATTTTGAAATATGCCAGAAATCTCGACTGTTTACCACGATACCTGATTACGGAAGTTGATGGAGATTGTTTCAGTTCTGTGTGTGCAACTGGTGTCTGATAGAATATTGTTGCAGAAGTTTTCGCAAGCGATGAAATGTTTGTCGACGATAGGTTTGCACAAGTGCAAATAGGAATTATCGCTTGCATTACTTTTTTAAGATAGACAGTAGTTTATCATGAGGTGGGATTTCAAAGAAATAATCACACTACCCACATTATAGGTCACGCATTGAATATCCAAACACCAATGTACCGTGGTACAAATAACACACACACATAGACTGGAACCCATATCTTAGGAATTTTATTTTACGGTGACGGAACCTTTCCATCAATTTCAGAGCGTACGACAACTTGGACAAAAAGACCTTCACCTTCACCAATAACTGTGAATCCGGAGCTGGGTGGTTCTAGTATATATAATCTAAAGCCTGCAGTTGACGGTAGACAGAAACGGTGGTGATGCAAAACACAAACAGACTGCCTGGATTGTCATAGTAACTGATCAATTTAAGTCAAGAAGTTGCTTTATTACGTCATCCGGTGCAAATTCAGCTACCCAATAGCCCACAGAAATGAAGATACCGTTAAATGTACCAAGTTTATGGAATTAACTTAAAGCTGCGAACCAATAATGCCAAATACGGCTCGGGTGGCGTAAAACACTAGCCAGATAGGGAACTATGAAGGAGCAACACGCTTTTTGTGTGTGTGCATAGACGTGATTCTACATGAACTGAGTAGAAGAGATTGAAATACATTTGGATAACGCGACGTTAAGTGAGTGACAGGAGAAAGGGAGTACTGTGTGAGCTAGTTTTTTTTATAAGTTCTGGTTTGTTGGTAGACTACGTGGTGGATTAAATGAGCTGACAAAGTATTGAAAATCGGTTCCTGTAGCTCGTGTGAACTGAATTCCATCTCGCCTGTTCGCCGAGCCTGGCAATTTGTTTGCAAACCTTTCATCACCAGCCGAGGTGACATCATCAATGCTTGTGAAGTGACACTGATGATGTCAACTCGGTTGGTGATGAAACGTCTGCAAACAAATTTCCAAGCTAGGTGAACAAACGAAGTAGAATTAAATGAGCTTTTGGTAAACCACAACATATGAAGAGATGTCTGATGGATCTGGATTCGACATGTTTACCTATTTGTAATAAACGAGAGAAAATTACGGAGGATGCATCAAGCCAGTGTGGTAAGATGCGGGCAAGTACAAACTGTTTTATCAGGTGAAATGAAATAGATAATCGTGTTAGGCTAAAGGTAAAGAAAGAAGGTCTTCCAAATTTTATAAAGACACTGCTGATGTGCTCAAGAACGAGAATGGTTTCGAATAACACACAAGCATTCCACTGATGTTCCCTGACTGAGGGGTATATCTTTATTGACCAGCGGTTAGCACATCTCGAGATAATCAAAATAAGAGTTGCTCCCTACGGTGAGGAAATGAAACATCAACACATTTCAATAGGACAGTGGAAGAACACAGATGTGGGGATGGGGTGAGCTAAATATAACATCATCGGTGTTTGTCACCTACAAGGAGTCACTGCGAACAGGCCAGGAAGCTAAGTAAGTGAAAAAGAAGAATGGAGACGGAATGACTCCTTGAAAACCCCGGAATCGAAGACTGAGAAGACTTTGCCGCCGTATCGTGTTAGTCACTTCGCTGGGCAATAGTAGGTGGAGAGACTCCATGATTTGCATGGGCAGACGGAGACTGAAATCGATTAATACTTCGAAGGGCGTCTAAAAGGCACATTCTTATAACTTTAAATTTATTATCTAGCAACGACAGAATAAAAGACACTGGAGCATCATGGGTAGACCGCTTACTATAATTGGCAAAGGAATTACAACTAGCCATGGATAGCTATTGGAGTGACTTGATTACAATTGGTCTGTCAAATACCTTCAGAAGGGTCGAAATTTAAGCTATATGGCAAAATTCAGTGATCTTTATTGGGAATTGGTTTATTTCTAGCTATTTTTCATTTATCTGAAATTAAGCACTCGGAAATACAACGGTTGTCGATTTTGGATAAAATAGGTAACCGGGCACTGGTGCATTCTTTTAAGGCAATCTTTGTAATTCGTTTGGAAAATCGGTTTTGTGCGTTGCACGTATTTCTGTCGGATAGGTCACCCATGGAATAATGTAAGTTTCTGAGGGGACTTAAGTCTCTGAACAGACCCGGTGTTAGGTAGTCTGATGAATCCATGGTTTATATATTCAATATCCACGAACGGGAAGCGCCCTCTGACAGAAGAACCGCTAAACTATTTCTCCATTCACCAGGATTCTCGAGAAAATTTGTTTGAAAGAATATGTTGAGCGTAAACGAAGTTTGGACGGTAAATTTGAATCCTGATGGTATTTGATGGGGTCCTCCTTGAATGATAATCTTAAGATTTAAACGCGCGTTCTTTTGTGACGTTTGCTGTGGTTATCTGCACGCATTCAATACACTTGATATCAAACATATCAGATCGATAATTCGGATCCCTCATCTGCATCACTTCACCCGAGATATTACTGAAACCATGCTGTGGAGTGTAATAACTACAGTACTGGCCGATTGTGATGCACTAAGGCATTTTCTTTATGATCAAATTAAATTTCATTATATTTATCACCTTCTTTAGTGATTTAGGTTTTGACAATAATTTACATCTTGTCTACTTTGATCTACGTAGTTTCTAGGCTGAATGAGTGTCAATTGAACGTGCCTGACCTTGGTTGCCAAGATTAAACAATCTCAACATGAAAATCGCAAATTTTATGAAGTAGGAAAACGCAATATTTCCTAATAAGAATGATTCAAGAATTATCTCAATTGTTTTCCATAAAACCTTGCCATATCGGTTACCTATACGAAGCCACAAGTGTTTCCCAGGAACCCGTTCCTTCAGTTTCGATTATACCTGTAAAGTATGCATTGCTGGGACCAAATTAGTTTGCAACCCATTAAGTGCCAGCCGGACAAGCCTTTCCGAGCAATGCAATTGGCGTTTCGTCGCAAGTCTCCCAAGATGCGTGATGCCTCTGAATTGCTCCTTATTCGACAGAACGGATTGCTGGAGGCGAAGAGCTTCGGTCTGAATCGAGCGTAAACTATTGTTGTTGCTATTGCCAGTACACAGCTTCGTTTTGGCAATATGTGGCTTGAAAATACATGGTATTTATAATTGATCAATCTGATAGTAAAAGTAATCAAGTACTCATAAAAGATTCAACTTTAATTAAGAAGGAAATGTATTACCACATAGTCAGTCAACTTAAGATTTCGTACAAAGAAAAGGACTACCAAGATGATATTGCGTATTTCAAAGAGCATCTCTCTTAAAATTGCGTAATTATTTACCGTTACGAAGACCGGTATTTTATCACCCATATTGTCTGGGTAAAACAAACATCATATATGTATATTTGTGTGTTTGTGTGCTAACTGCAGGTCTAAGGACCGATTGATAGATTAATCAATTATATGGGTTGATATGTTGTTTTTTGGGTTCCGCTCGATGATCGCTGCATGTTGACCGCTTGTGATTAACCTGAAGGAATATGCGGAAGTTTTGAAGCTAAGTTGTTGTCCAATATGTAAACCGTTTCACCAAACACGTATGCGAATATTTCACTGAAGTTGGACAACATCGAATTGATGCTGCACCACGCGAACATCTTCCGATCGAACCCGTGGTCCGTAGTTTGTGGTCTGCGTTTGATCTAGCTGCACACTCTGTCCACATATAAGCCTGCGAGGATGCCCATTGCATTTGACAAAATTTCAGCTGAAACTACAGGGAGCCTGAATACCGCGAGCATCGAGTCGCTGTGGGCGAATACGTTGATGCGGAAACGGAAATCACAACGGGAACTCCTGCTGTGAACTGTTCGCTGCAGGCTGGGAGTTCACAATTTTGCAACCTGTAGTAAGGCACCTGAACAAAAACAGTCGCCTCCAAGTTGAACAGATTTGTCGTGCGGAACAGATACTGTTTAGCTACTCGACTTTTGCTGCTGTCGATGTCTACATGCACAGTAGCTTTTCTCTGTGTACACTCTAGGTCGATTTATACATACCCTAGTAGTACCTCCCCGTCGATCCATCCGACCGTCTATCCATCCGACGGTGGAACAGATGATGATGGTCACAGATGACCTCCCGCTGAGGCCAACTACTACCACTACCGTCTCTGGTATTTCGGCCTGACTTAAGACTAAGCCCTCATTCTCTGACCTCGAACAATTGTTAGGTTTGGGGAGGGAGGGGGTAATGAAGGTGCAGCGGGTGATGCAGTTTGCACCCAATTTTCTGACAATCTCTATACGGACAGGTTGGTGGTGGCGGTTAGATTAGTGTGCCTTTTCTCCATCGCACAAATTAGACCGTGCTCGTGTGTGCGCATGCATGTTTTACACTCGGAAATACCAACACACAAACACGCTCTGTACACAGTGGCCAAGCCTTCATGTAACGGGTAATTCACATGAGTAGGAGAGTGTCGGTGCGGATGTATCCCGCCATGTGGTCTNTGATTCTTGCCTCCCTCTCCTCTCACCCGGTTTCGATCACCCTGACAAAAATGAAACGTCCTTCACACACGCGCTTACACGATCTGCAAATCTTAGCACATCTGTGGTAGCCAGGACGATTACCGACGGGTATCAGTGGCATTCAATCAAAAAGATTCGGATGCCTGCGCTTAATTTGTCCCTAATGTGGTGGATTGGTTAAAACCTTTAAGCCGCTCTGCGGCCCTGTACTGCCATTAACTTGGGATTCAGGTGAACAGGCCTCACACTAAGCACTGCCTTCCTCAGACAAGATGTTACAATCTTTGCCTCTTTCTCATATTCCCTTTCATTAATTGTGAACCACAAAAAGGCGCCTTTAAAAAGAAAAAAGATCATTCCATGTTCAAAATTCAAACCAAGTTCAAAGGGACGCCATCTGAGTGTTTAGATTATATATAACAGAAATGTAAACCAGATATTAGCTAAAACTTTGGTGATGAAAATATGGTGATGTTACGTGAACAGAGCAATACCTCTACGAAATACAGCCTACCACCGAACATAATTGATTCTGAACGGGTTTCGAACTTAAACACTTTAACCAGTCTACCAAGTTCCAACTGTAGGGCAGGCCTCTGATGTTCTTTAGGCTGTTAGATTTGCAGAAAATGTACATTTTCATAGTTAAATGGAACATAACTACGCCTCTAAATGTGCGGACTATCGATAAATAAAGCTAGTAGAAAAGTATGCACTATGGTACATTAATGAATCTCGAGTAATTATATTTAAAATTTTACCACAGAGCTTTTGTTAAGAATATCACAAAGTTTAAACTCATTTATTTGATAAATGTTTCCGTAAACTAATTCAAAATGATTTTATTAACTGGTGTAGGCAGGACGTACACCACCAACCCCAACCAGAAAATACCTTGATTGTCAAAGGAAGTTTCTTCATTTGATTGTAGCTGTTAACACAGACAACTCTATAAGATAGTATGCGTGGCACACCCATCCGACCCATGTCACATGACCAAAGCTCAACGATCGAAAAGAACACTTGAGTTCGTTTCCATTCTTTTCCGGTTGGTGAAGACCGATTGGAATATCATGGTATTGCTTAGGACAACCCCGTTGATGAGAGCTCTGAGACCCCGAGGGGGAAGAACAATTCACGGACAAAATAATTTAGGGCGGATGGCGAAGGTGTAAATCTGGTCTGTTTGTTCATTTCTCCAGATGTGTAACGATAAAATAACGAGGTAAACAACACAACCAAACAAATGTCTTGNTTGTGTATTGCGCATACGCACTCAATCCACAAATCAAAAATTATAACAGACAATAATGCAGTTAGGATGACATCAGTACTTAGTTATTTACACCAGCAACATGCATGTTTTCAGCTTTGAAGATTAACTTTCGTATATCGGCTTGGATTGAAATTCCCCAAACACTAAATGAACATTTCACTTTCATTTTATCTTCCAAATATCTGTTTCTATACAAACGGGGCTAAATCAGTTGTAAATATTACAATTGAGTTGGGATATAAACGCAGATCTGATTATTTTCCAAAATATCTATTGTTCACGCTCAATCGATCGCGACATAACTTACGTTACCCGTATATTCGAGATCAAAAAACAGTCGTGAACTAACAGGACCCAGTCGGAATCTCAATTTACCCATGCAAGATTGGAGATGCCCAACAACCTTTAATGATGGCATACATTTGGTAATTTACTAATTACATCTGCAGCATTGGAACTCAGATTTTGACCTATGGCTTTTAGTTGGACTATTTTAGGGTCTNGGGTCTCAACAATGCTGCAGCGTCTGTATGCACGAGGATACATTCACTGAGCATTGGACTATGCCAGTATTATACATTGATGATAAAAGTTTCCCCACCGTCGCAAAGCCTTAGAAGCATCGAACAACTATGCTCTGTACCCAACGAATTCCCTAATGAAAATGAACTACATCCTCTGTTACTCTCATGTAACAAGTAGTCAGGTTGTGAAGGTCTCCAACCGAGTCTTAACTCCGAAGGCTAGTAGTGAGGAGAGCGGGGCGCGAGGCCTGCAACAAGCTCGCAAAGATGGGTTGTGCTATATCGTGTAAATGGAAGATGGAAAACGGTCTGATCAGCTGCTGCTCGGTGACCGAGTAGATGGCCTGCTTGCGCTCTGCCCGTGGGGTCCCGGGTTCGACCCCCGGTTTTGGTCGGTGAATTCGCTCACTGCTGATCTGATCCAACCAGATTGAAACGGCTGTTTCGTGGGCTTCCTATCTTTTCAGTTCACACTTCATTTGCTCTATATACCACTAACTCCCTCTTTGAAATCGGATCAGACACTCCTCCATTACTCTCAGGTATACTTTATCTTCGAAATAAGCTGCATTCATGTCTACCGAGTTTGCCCAGTTCGAAACCGCAGCACTTTGGGGGTAGATAAGGCTCTAGGTTAACCACATGGCCTACTCAAAATTGTCAGCAGTAACTTGCTGCACACCAAAACTGTCTACTTTACTGTGTGTGGTTAAACGGAAACCAAAACTTGCTATAAAATCTCACAATTTTGTCACTCTGATGCGGTACGATGCAAAGCCTGCAGTGCATGAGTTCGTATCTCCAATAGGGCCACTAAATCAATGGTCCCAAGGGAATTTCGATCAATAATCACATCCCCGTGTTCTCCCCCTCTAATCTGATTGAACTGATATGGTCAAATCATCGGTGTTCTTGTGATCAATAATATTTACAAAAACAGAGTCGTTGGTTAGCAAACTATATTTGTCAAGTAAAGTTAGTGAGTTACTCGCCACTAAAAGCTTTGGAAGCAGTGAATATTCTCTGAATGCATCGGGAGTTGCACTCGGGAACTATGGATTGTTTAGTCTGATCTGCTAACCCATTGGGTTATTGTGAATGATTATCGATAGCTTGATACATTTGATGTAGTGCTCATTCGTCACTGTTGTTAAAAGTATCTAGCGATCCCAGGCAGTGATGCAGTCCCATATGGGTGATTTCTTAACGGAGTCCCACCGCAAATGAGTAAGGAATGCGCATGGACTGAGCGTCAATATTTTGGAGATTAGTTGGTTGACTCAATTTGTAATCTTATCGTAGAATTCTTTCTTTTCTTTCTTTTTGAATTTAAATATAATAAATGATTTATAATGTAACGACAACAGTCCATAAGGTCCGATCACGCTGGTTACTGATGGTGGCGCAGCGATTGAGTCGCTGTCACCGGCGCGCTTTCGACCCTACGGTCCGAGGTTTGAGCCCCGCCACCACCACCGCCACCAAACTTTCCACTTCTACTGTGTCCTGTGACTTCCCCCTGTCTGAAAATAGGTGATATCATTACAGATCTAATGAAACAAGCAGAAAGAATAAGACTGGAGTTGTTTTTGTTTGGTGTGAAATATGATGTTTGAAAGTATGATACGGATAGTGAGCGAAAGAGGGAGAGAGGAAGAGAAAGACAAGCAAGCTCAATATCCATGATGGTCGCATGAATTCTCTTCGCCTTTACAAATGTGCCCTATAGAGCGTAGTTAAGTTCGGTTTCAGTTATATACACGTATGTCAGATACAGAGAGAGGAAGAGCGAGGATAACCCGGGACTATTGTTTTTACCATTATTTATTGGGCGGCAATTGACCGCACGTAGTGTGACGAATGCGGTCGGACGGGATAAGTGGACGAACACTAAACGGCTCAGTTGAACCAATGCCACCAAAGTACTGCATCTTTAAATAAATGAGATTGTGGTAAACCGATTTCAATATGTAAATGTAAGGAAGGCTAGGTGTAAGCTACGTTTAGAGGACATTGGACTGTGTGCGTGTGGGTGGGTGGGTGTATGAGTGTGTAATGTGGTCATGAACTTTGGGAGAACAATAAGAACAACAACAATCAAACATGGAAGAGTAGATGGATATCATTTTGGGATATCGGGAGTATACACACACACACACATATGCGAAACGGAAGGGCATGGCGAACGCATATTGGTGGTGGCCACAAGATCACGCGACCGAAAAATCGGTGGTTCTAATGGATGAATTTGGTCTGGCATTTGTGTTTGTGTGTGAGCACGAGTTATCAAGAGACCTCACATTAGTTAGTGCATTGGACCGCGCCGCGGTCGAACATGTGTCGTCACCTTAGAGCGCGTCCGCGTTAACAATAGAATTCTCAGTCTGTTGACCTGGAAAATTAACGTCAACTTGTACGGATGTGTATGTCTGCACGGGTAGGTAGGTATTTGTGACTAATTTTGACCAGTGGTTTTCACGACCTAACCCACATTGTTTTCCCATCAGCGGTTATCTACCTCCGGGTCCTCCCTTATCACCGACCACGTACAAATTCTACCCTCTGACCACTTTGTATTTGTTTATCCATGCAGCCTCCCGGTGGTAT
>UZAN01043927.1:0-20687 GCA_900618425.1 Echinostoma caproni
CATATATATATATATATATATATATATATATATATATATAATCCGTCCTTGTTCAACACCTTTTTCGTACTAAGCGCGTATATCTGTAGTTCAGCATCACAATGAATGGAACCGCTCTGGAGAATATAATGACGATAGAATATACTCTGACCTCATCCTTCATTTAGCCGTTCTATCTTATTCTCCTCACATTCCATTCTACAGCTCATTTTATAAGTAATATAGCTCAAAAGCATGCAGTATGATCAGGCTACTTACGATTCGCGTGCTCACCCGTTCCCCAGCTTTTTTTTATTACTGTCCCGTAAGTGCGTATGCATCCGCTGTACTTTGCCTCTGTAGGTAACCGGTGTGAGTCATTCGGCATTGCCTCGGCCATTGTTCAATTACATACCGGGATTTGAGTACCTCGTTCGAGCCGGTTGGACACCGGACGGGACATAGTGAGTCGCCACAATGCTTTGTGTATCTCGTTCTCACGCTCAGTTGCAACTATTGCATGATAAAAAATGTCGTATCTCTCTCTCTCTTCATTCACTTCTGGCACTGCTTATTCGTGCCGGTCTATCTACCCATTCCACTGATTGTGTGTACGTGAGTGTGGACATACATTTCAATGATCTAATCGATGTATGCCTTTATTGTGTAGCAAGCCCATCATCATCGTATAATGTAATACGGTAAAGCGAACTGCACTGCTCGCTGCCCAACTCACAATACGTACAACAGAAGTGAGAATGTGTAGGGAGGATAGAGATGGCACCTGCTTTTAGAGACGGGAAAAGAAAGCGAACCTCTATGGTCAACACACAGAGAGAACAATCCAAATGTGCATACATACTATTTCATGCATTCTGGTCTGATAAGAAGTGACTATGAGATCGATACTGCTGTCAATTTTGCTCCCATGACCTTCACTGTCTCCAACCACCCGGTTACGGAGTCTTTTGGACTCCAACCCGGAAGACGAGAGACACCTACTCTACATAATCGCTCCGTGCATTTCTACATGCCTCGTCTCCACTTCATCTACTGGCCTCCACGCGGATTCCTCCAATATGCAACAGACACTGTGAGTAAAGCGCGCTGCGTTACGCGATCGTCGGACATACGCAAAACGTGTCTCAACCAACGGAGCTGAATTCGATGCGATAGNGAACTGCACTGCTCGCTGCCCAACTCACAATACGTACAACAGAAGTGAGAATGTGTAGGGAGGATAGAGATGGCACCTGCTTTTAGAGACGGGAAAAGAAAGCGAACCTCTATGGTCAACACACAGAGAGAACAATCCAAATGTGCATACATACTATTTCATGCATTCTGGTCTGATAAGAAGTGACTATGAGATCGATACTGCTGTCAATTTTGCTCCCATGACCTTCACTGTCTCCAACCACCCGGTTACGGAGTCTTTTGGACTCCAACCCGGAAGACGAGAGACACCTACTCTACATAATCGCTCCGTGCATTTCTACATGCCTCGTCTCCACTTCATCTACTGGCCTCCACGCGGATTCCTCCAATATGCAACAGACACTGTGAGTAAAGCGCGCTGCGTTACGCGATCGTCGGACATACGCAAAACGTGTCTCAACCAACGGAGCTGAATTCGATGCGATAGCGAGTTCTTGCTCGATGCATTCCCAAACACTCGATGAGTTACTTACAAGTTACTAGCCCGCTCGCTCCATACCACTTGGGCCAGACTACGCAGGCATCGATTGTAATAATCACTAGGCGACGGATGTCTTCCACCCGTAAATTCAAGGTCAAGCGTCAGAAAGTTCATTCAAGATATTACGTCCTAACGGAGAAAAGGTTGGTTTCATCAAAAATAGGTCAAGATTGTGTGCAAAAAGTGGCGGGGTTAACTTTTGCGCATGCACTTTTTGCATTAGTGGTGGGGCTTATCTAGAAAAGATCCTCAAATTCTGCTCAGAGGAATTATCTGTTAGTCACACGACCGATGTTGACTGGAAGAACTTTCTTCACGAAGTTTGCGCCTCGCGGCTTTTGCAGACTCTAAAAGTTATCGGCCGCCAAGGTCTACACGTCGAGATCGATGAAACGCTAATATCTCGCCGTAAAAACCACGCAGAGCAAGTCCTTCTTCCTTTTCGGAGGGATCTGCCGTGAAACTAAAAAGGTGTTCATGTATGCAGTGCCAGATCGAACTGTGGCCACTTTGATGGACAAAATCGAGGCCTGCATCGCTCCCGGCTCAATCATCATCTCCGATATGTAGGCATCATACGCGGCCTACGTTTTTGTGTAGCGCACGCTCTCCCAGCTGAACTACGAGGGTGGGTGATTCGAATGTGAAAAGAGCAGTGTGCTATCGATTTAGCTTTGTAGCTGTTCAGCTGGTAGAGTGTGCGCGTACAAAGACGCAGGCGGCGTCCGTGAGTTGGTTCGAATCCCACCGAGGCTGCTGAACTTTTCACAATCTTGACATGAAATACTTCAGTCTTCCAAACAGCGGTTTGAACAATTTACTAGGTTGACCGGTTCTCTTAGCTCGGGTGAACTGAATTCCATTTCGCCTGTTAACCTGTTACCAATTCTCAGGTTGTAAAAGTTTCCGACAGAGTCATAATCCCGGAGGCTATTGCTGAGATAAGCGAGATCCGTTGCTCGCAAAGATGGGTTGTGCTATATCGTGTATATTCAAAATGAGAAATTTTTTGATCAGCTGCCCAGGAGCCGAGTGGGTAGAATGCTTGCGTTCTACCTGTCTGGTCCCGAGTCCGATCCCCATTTGGGTCGATGAATTCGCGCACTGCACTGATGAAAACCAACCAGGTCGAAACAGCCATCCAGTGCTTCCCAGCTTGTCAGCTAACGCCTCATTTACATGAAGAGTTCGTCGTCTAATTGGCAAATTGTTTACAAACGTTTCCTTACCAGCCTTTGTGACATAGTGAACGCTTGTGTAGTGATAGTGTACCCATTCGTTTATGTATGTTCTTCTTCACCGACTATTTTTTGTCCCTTATTCTTACTTTGTTCGGCCCGGTTCGCTGTTGAACTGGTGCGAGGGGGTGAGATTGAAGGGGGTTGTTTTTGCGTCTAGTTTAGGTTGGTTCTCAGGTCACGATGTGACCACGTCGTGATGTGTTGTGTCATTTAATTCATCGGTTTCTTTGGTGTATACTTGTGATTCAGTTCGATGTGTCTGTTTATTGAGTTGATTGACTTCTTTTGGCCGGGTCTGGTCGATGATTTTCACTGTTTCAAACAATAATATAGGCGTCTCGTCTTTCGGTCGGCACATGTGGCACCACAAGCCATCTGAAAGCCGATAATCATTGATGCTGTCAGCAAAGATCATCCGAGTTTATTTCGACACAATTCGAGGGAGGAGGAGGGTTATGAATATGCATCTGAGTCCGTCGATCACGATCTACACTGAAGCGACCGAAACCTTTTTTGTCATCTTCTCACTTGGAGCATTGTTGCTAAAAGGAAACCGAAACATTGGCGATGAATGAATTTATCAGGACATCGATTTTTCCAAAAAGATCTCCCATCGTCGTTCCTCCTTGGCCTTTACCTCGGACCTAGTGAATCCCTTGTGAGTTCGCTCGTTCGCAAAGGAATGCCGCAGAAGTATATGAACATATTGAGTTCACTCTACTAACATACTTATGGTTGCGCAAGGGTCTACGGCGAGCTGAGCAGGTCGTTCGTAACTAGTAGCGGTGTTTGTCAGGGGGACCTCTTTAGTCATTCGTGTTCGATTTCGTCGTAGACGAAATACTGTAGAACGCACTTAGTGGTTTCCAAAACGCATATATTGAATGGGCAGCTGATGAAAAGCTGTGCGATTTGGAGTACACTGACGACATCCTCTGCCTGTTCTAATCTATGAAGGATCCACAAAGAGCGCTTGACAGTCCTGTGGCTCCATTCGGTATGCGCTTTTCACCTTAAAAGTGCAAAGTGATGCTGCAAGACTGGGTTTCGTCGAGTCCCGTTCTGAAACTAGACGGTCAGGAACTACCTGAAGTTGACTGCTTCTCGTACTTAGGTAGCTGCGTGACCAACGACGGTAGCACATCAGAGAAAATAACCGCCCGCATTTCCGACGCTTTAGCGGCGTACGCAGAACTAAAACACCTGTGGCGACTACTTGATCTTTCACTGAGGTTGAAAAGTCGCGCACACTGGACCACAGTACGATCAGTTCTCTCTTACGATTGTGAAACTTTGAATTTGCGGGTAGAAGACATCCGTCGCCTAGTGATTATTACAATCGATGCCTGCGTAGTCTGGCCCAAGTGGTATGGAGCGAGCGGGCTAGTAACTTGTAAGTAACTCATCGAGTGTTTGGGAATGCATCGAGCAAGAACTCGCTATCGCATCGAATTCAGCTCCGTTGGTTGAGACACGTTTTGCGTATGTCCGACGATCGCGTAACGCAGCGCGCTTTACTCACAGTGTCTGTTGCATATTGGAGGAATCCGCGTGGAGGCCAGTAGATGAAGTGGAGACGAGGCATGTAGAAATGCACGGAGCGATTATGTAGAGTAGGTGTCTCTCGTCTTCCGGGTTGGAGTCCAAAAGACTCCGTAACCGGGTGGTTGGAGACAGTGAAGGTCATGGGAGCAAAATTGACAGCAGTATCGATCTCATAGTCACTTCTTATCAGACCAGAATGCATGAAATAGTATGTATGCACATTTGGATTGTTCTCTCTGTGTGTTGACCATAGAGGTTCGCTTTCTTTTCCCGTCTCTAAAAGCAGGTGCCATCTCTATCCTCCCTACACATTCTCACTTCTGTTGTACGTATTGTGAGTTGGGCAGCGAGCAGTGCAGTTCACTTCACTGTATTACGCTGTACAATGAAAATGATGATGATGAAGGTACTTTACTTGCTATTTGCCTTCAATTTCCTCGATTTTCACCGGTTCGCTTGATCCTCATATTTGGTATTGCATGTTACTGGCATCGATCCTACACCGCACAATCAATACGCTCAACATTCGCACATTTTTTTCCGTGCACTCTTGTTCGCAGTGTTTGGTGTCAGCTGATTACACGCACTCAGAATCGGTTGGAATTGATCCTCATACCGGTTGCCAATTTTCAATCAACCAATAGCACAGTTCCATCCGATTTGTGTGCCAACGAGACAGGGACACATGATCGACAATCTCCGTGTATACGTCTCGTCGTGGAAGAAGATGTTGAGTTTTGGGTGAAAGTGAGTCAAATTCCGTGCTGTCTGTCTGCCTGTCTTGTGCCCCCATTTCTAGTCATCGTCTTACCATTATGCAGCCGAATGTATTTCTCGTGAACAATGGATTACGGAATACGAACTTTTTTGGCGTAGTACATTTCTGCACAGCACTCTCACCAGCACAATGTAGAAAAATAAATTGAACAATTCGGCTCGCGAACACTACTGACTCTGTGATAGTCCTTTATCCTGGCTGTATTTATCCATTTCTATCGTTTTGGTTTCAAACAGTGCCACTGGGGCTACATATCGTCCGTGTGGGGTACAGCTCATCAACCCGAGATTGTTTTCTTAGTGACAATAAATATGGTTTGTTCGAAGCATATTGTATTGAAGCTTTAGCGAGCCTTTAGCCAAAACATAGACCACCGTTACAATTCTGGTAAAAAAGTGGGACGGTAAACTTGCAAAAGCATGATTTAACCACAAAGTGCATTAGAAAGCTGAGAACGAGCACTTTCCTTGTCGGTTAGTTATCCGGAAAAGATAGGGTGCCAAAGAGTTTCTGTGTGCGGATATGCGAGACGGGATCAGCTTGTACTTGTAACGGGTGGAGGGGTGGGATTCGCATGCACACGGGTCAACGTGCAGAGGATGGGTGCAATCAGATAGGATATTGTCAGCCAACTTCAAGTAGGCATCAATATGAGCATCACAGAGATTGCCAATCAGAACAGATAGCGGAACAGCTGATCATTGACAGGTCACGCATTAGCAGCTTGAAATTGGCCTTCAGTAAGCCGGGAAAAATCACAGGGAAGCAGTAAGGGGATACATAGGAGAATACATTACATTACATACATACATTACACTGACATAATCTATACTGAAATTGGTTTGAACATGACATGAGTTTTGTGAGAAGATCGGCACTCAGTTTTGGGGAAAGTACGAGTTGATTAGGATTAGAAGTTCATCGGTGTTCCCCGTTTTTCTACATCGAGGGGTGACGGATATGTTGGAATTGATGCTGTGGTTTTGTTAATCGTTCTTGAATGAATATTCATGTAGCTAAAATGCATTCTTGTCCACTTCTCATACAAGATGGTTGCAATGCTGTTTGATGAACAGTGGTGCGGAGGGGTTGAACCGCATGTTACCCGGCTTACTAAGCAAGGAGTGGTGAAACACACAAAGGTCCAGTAGGAAAGGCTATATGTGGTACTAAACCGAGCGACAGCGATGTTGCCAATCACCACAGTCGGTTGATAANGGGTTCGAACCCCAGGGCCTTGGGGGGGGGGGGCTAAGTAGTCTAGTGATGGCGACATGAACCATCTGATCACCGTCGCTGTTCCCCCCTCTCTCTCTCTGGTTCATGCATCTCTTTCCCGTTCGCAGGTCCATGACCATCTGGCATTTCTCACACGACCATGGCAATCCAGTGCTCACACAAATTCCACCGAACCGGATTGCTCCGGGATCACCGGTGCGAGGGTGAATCCGGACTGTCAGATCACATTTGTCTGGGCCAGTCATCGCTCCGGTTTCTCTCATCTCTACCTGATGCAACGTTCTTGGGCTTCATGGTCCGACCTGATCGGCAGTGTGACCCCTGTGGACGCACCGAATGCCGGCACCGCCCTGATTCTCGATGCGGAAGAACTGTTCACGGCACAATTGACTTCTGGTTCATGGGAGGTAACGGGAGAACAGGTAGGCATGCAGAAGTGTATGATACTATACTAGTATGATAATTTCTGCAGGTCCTTGTTAAATTTCTTCTTTCTTATTTTTCTAGGTATGTCCACTGAATCTGACAGACAGACTAATCAAGATTTTGACTCATTTCTTCCGTTGGTATACAACGAAGTTATTATGCAAGACTAACAAAGTGCGCATATATGTCTAGCAAATGTAAAAGCATTTGAATACGTCCCCTTGAATGCCTAATAATTATTGTCAAGTTGCATCGATCGAATCGCTCACAGCACCGCTTTGGTATCAACGTTATTCTCGCTTCAAACTGTTTTTCACTGACCGAAACCCAGTGTGTGTGTGTAACGTTTCTTGATTATGTTTAGGCTGAACCAATAAAAATATGCTCGCGTACGGATCGTGTGCATCGTTCGTCAACGCTTCAACTGATTTTCCCACAGAGTAATCTTTTTTTGCCATTTAAATTAGTCGCTGGTACACCGGTTTTGGGGGTTGGATCTTCGCGCACACTTTTCCATAGAGCATCTGTCCGTCTGCTTCGCAGTTGATTACGCAACAGTGGCGCGCATGTACATGCCATGATTGCCCTAATAAAGGGGGGAGGGCTCTTGTGACAATCTAGCGGATATGGTGGTTGCACTAATAGAACGTGTTTCTGTCAATGTCGTTTGTCAATCGTGTTAGTCCAATAACTGTTACCCCAGACCTTTGTCTACTTTTTCGTATGATTTTTTAAAACTTTTACTGGGTCCTTGAAACCTACCTATTCTCTCCTGCTTGAATAAAGGCAGAACAGCTCTGCTGATTTCTGTCTTTCCACTCGACCGCGGCTATGTGGATCCATGCTGCAGCAGTTAGGCTAGTCCGGACAATCAATGCTGAGGTCAGGGACAAAGTTTTAGGTAATCGCTGTTGTCCACTGAAGTAAGTGGTCAACTTCCATAGACTACGATGTTTTGAACATGTATTGCGCATGTCTCCAAATACTTTACCATGGTGCGCTATGCTTGTCGAGGCTGGTAGCGGATGGTAAAATGACAAAGGCGGAAGAAGGTCAAGGATGGTTAAACTAAGACCTGACATGAAGGTATGAAAACCCTAACCAGGACACTGGGTCACATAAGTACCGTTAGGGCCTCCTTGGATGGGGACCCAGAGATCATGTTAACCGGTGGTTAGAGGCACTGAGTGATATGGCTGGGTGTCGTAAACAGTGGCTTTCGTGCATCTACTCAATATTCTTGCAACCCCAGTCTATATAAATTCACTATCATCTCTTTACTCTGCTCTCGACATTCCAATCATCAGTCTTCTTTTTTTACCCAAATGGGCAGCCAAAAGATAGCAAACAAAACTGGCGCATGAAAATGCATGGTTGTGAAAGCTCAACTCAACTCCGTTATCCATTACAGGTCCCCATGTTAGACGAGCGGCTCCTTCTAATCACTCGCTCTGCTCTGGTTGATCACCAGTCAATCCCAATTTGAAGCAGTGCGATTCCCATCTGAAGACACTCACCCTCTGTTCATCGATCTCTTTTTTTGTTACACACCTAAGTGTGATGAACAGCACACGGGGCGAACCTCATAGTCACGAGGACTTGCTGTTTAGTGGTGGAAACCGGTAACCTAAGCCCCGGGACTTGGGATGGCGAACCACATAAGGCCCCGATAGGATAGGCGTGGTATTGAACCGGATAACAGCAGATCTGCCTACAACCAGCTTTTATACAGCACATATCCGTGACGATAGTGGAGTAGTAGTAGTAGTACGTCCTCGATTCCTCTGTTTAGCCGAGTCTCCAATTCCACATCGTGCTGTCTGCATCAATCATTCCCTCCCCCTCCAGCTTCGTCCCAGTTCCCGTTCTTTTTTCTTTATAGTTTTGATGTGTACGTCTTATCTTTCCCTCTACCATCTGCCCACCTTTTTCTTTGTCGCTTGTCAAGATCTGGTTGGATGAAACGCATCAACTGGTGTATTTCGAAGCCAATCGGGAACATCCACTATTGCGGAATATGTAAGTTACCATAATCTCCTGTCTTTTTGCATTTTGATTTGGGTTCCTTTCTGTTGCAATTCGTGTCCTGTTCAACGGGATTAGTTGGTGACCGGCAGTGCATGTGGTGGTGGTGGTAGTGATGGTGATGGTGGTAGGAGTGCATCAGCCATTGAGATCCAAGGTTTCATTCCCAATATATTCTGTCATTATGGAGTTCGTCCCATTCACTACCCACCCACCTGTCAAATCGAGTTGTGCAGTTATTTCAACTGATCTCTCATGACCGAGTTTTTTTGTATGCTTAAATGTGCATTACTTCATCAGTAGTAATGCAAAACTATTTTTATTCTCATTCATTGAGTGAAGAAACGTGTATTCTTCGATAAACTATCGGTTGCGATGCAAATAAGTGATCCGTAATGGTTGGTTACTATCACTTGGCTATAATAGTTCATGGTGCCATATTGATTTATTTATTTTCACACTGCCAAAAAAATCACGGTACAATAATTTTTGTACCTCGATTTGCTCGAAGCCACGATACTGCTAGGTTGCCCAGACCAAAACAAATGAATTTTCTTAGGTTGTTCACAACCGGAGCCTTCGGCTAACCAAAGCCTGACCCACCAGGCAGCAAGGCGGTGTGCGAAAACTGCAATCCATTGGGGCCGGTGTCCAGTTTATCGGATCATATACCCTTTGGACGGGGTCAAATGTCTAAAGTGCCCAATACCTCGCTACCCAATCGAGTTGGTGACCGCGATCAGGAAGCGGTGTTTTGGTAGGTGTGGTTCGTACATCTCCTCTTGGTTGATTTGGAATCAGGGTGTTTAACCGACTCCCCTAGATGAACTGCCAAGAGTTCACCGACCCAGTTATAGCCCGGATGCCGGCTTTTCGTCCTCTCCATTTGGTGGGAAAACACCTCAGCCACTACGAGAAGGCAGGGAGTAGGGCTTCTTCAGCAAAGGCTATTTGTGACGCTTGGTCGTATGGGAGCGTTTTGCAACGTGCAAGGGAGAGATGAACAACCGCAATCCTAGACACCCACCAACAACCGTTCGGAGGCATACGTTGAATATATTAACAGTACACTGTCCCCTATATCTATGTACACATCACAACAATATTGGTTGCTCACCACTCTAAGTACAATTTCCTATTATAAAGTGCGTATTCCTCATGATTGTTTGCTCTCCCAATCAACTGTTACTTTGTTTTTTTTCCGAAACTGACACACAGCTATGCGGTGAGTTATGCCTGCAGTACACGTGGCCGTCTGATTCGACTCACACCAACTTGTCCATCTGTGGTGAGCACAGCTGAGAATGAGATCCAGTCTGGGGAAGATTCACTACTATCTGCTAGCCCGCCCGTATTTCGTGCGGGCCAATCATATTTCACCACCGGGGCATCCTGCTTTGATCCCACATTCCCTCTGTGTCCCAGTCTAAACGACTATCCGCTCTCGTACGAGGTTAGTGCATTGGATGTGGAATCGGGCTGGGCGGTACTCACATCCAGCAGTCTGAGTCGTCTGCCGGGAACGCAGGTTGTTCGAATCGTGTTCCAGTCGGTCAGTTCCAGTTCGGACATCTCCATCTCCAGTCCGGCCAGCACGACCAATCCGGATCTACTTGGCCCGACCCGGATGGAACCGTCATTTCGTCATGTAGCTTGGCTCCGGCAACATGGTAGGTGTGACTGTTCCCATGTTGTAGCTCACGCAGGACAATGGCTCTTTTCTAAACCCAACACGAACTCTCTCTCTCCGGTCAGATTGTTCACATTCTTCATCATCACATTACTTACTGGTCCATCTTATCGAGCCTGCGCATACAGATGTGGTCTGATGTGCTTCTCAAAACCAGCGGGCTATATGGGCAGTGATTTTTGTTGTTGATAAAGTTGAGCCGAAACTCAGTCTTATGTAGACTGTCGGTGGATACCGATTAAATTCTTACTTACTTACTACTGCCCCCGCACCACTAACCCATCTTAGAGAAGATCGTTCGAGAAGTTGAAGTGAGGAGACAAGTAGTTTGCCTGTCAAAGATCGAGTTGTCTGGGGTTTTTGTAATCGGTGACAAAAGGTGCCTCCCTACATGGCGGATTGGCAAGTGTGATCGGCTAGGCCGAGGACACCTAGTCAGTAGGATACTGTCCTGTCCCATTTGCCTTGTTGAATTAGCACAGTCTCATTTGACTTTCTGACAAAGAAAAGTGGCTTCATGAAATCCAGGTCACTAATATGATTAAACTTTATATCGCCTTAAATACCTCTTGTTTTATATATTTTTATATATTTCATAATAAGCAGTATGTGACTGGCTGAACCAAATTTCCCTGGAAGCACATAACCGGTTTCGCGGTTATTGCCGCTCGTCAGGCATGCAAATCCATATATATATATATTCTTCGGTTTTCAATCGATCTAGCTTTTGCGCTCATGCTCTCCCTCGCGCGTGCGCCCGCACGTCTTTCATCCCCTAACCCCCTGTCAGTATCTCACCACAGTGCTGCCTCACAATTTATCCGTCCTTGTGATCCGCCCAAGGTGGTTCGATACAATATTGACGAGGCTGAGTTCGAAATGATCGATCCGTCCCAATCAAACCATCCCCAACCGAATCCACCCCTGTCGTCCCCTACCGCATCGCGTCATCATTATCCGCAAACATTCCTGTACGGTTTGTTGTATCTTCCAAGTCAACCACCACCTCCCAATGGGTTCCCGATTGTGCATTATGTCTATGGTGGTCCGGGTGTTCAATTAGTCAAAGGAGTCTATTCCAAATCAATGTGAGTTTCTTGTTTCGTCCAGTTTCAGTTTGTACAGCCATTGACCATGCACTTTCGTGCGCCGGTTTTCGTTGCCGTCTTTTGCCTGGCCCATTTGGATGAAGCAGTAGGAGAAGGACAGGAAAGTTGAAAGTAGAGGCGAATAGAAAATGGAGAATTTCAGTGGTCTAGCGTTGCAAAGAAACTGAGAGAAGATGCACGAACACCATTGTTTACGACTCCCGGCCATATCACTCAGTCAGTGTCTCTGACCATCGTTTACAGTCATCCCGAAGTCCCCAAACAGAGAGCCTAACGGGACCTATGTAACCCAGTCCCCCGGTTGGGGTTTTCATACCCTCATGCTAGGTCTTAGGTTGACCACCCTTGACCTTTTTTGTTCCATTTGCTCGTTTATATTTACCACTGTCCTCATTCGCCCAGACGGTCTTTATTCCCGATTCTAATTGGTGCGCTATTGTGGGCTCCAACTTTTAGCTATTCTGGAATACGGTACAAGAGAGTGAATCCCCTACTCCGTTTCATGCGCATTGACGAACTTCAATCGGAAAGTGATTAGTTCTTCTGTACTTTTTGTTCTGATCCGCTTCACCTGACTGTACTTGTTCCTTGATTTGTTGTAGCTGTTGGGGTTGTTCGGCTGTTGATTCGTTTGCAGTCGCACACGCATACAATGTTTTTTTTATTACACACCCAAGTGTGATGAACAGCAGACGGGGCGAACCCCATAGTCTCGACGATCTGCTGTTCAGTGTACAGTGGCAACCTAAGCCCCGCGGGACTTGGTGTGGCGAACCACATAAGGACCCGATAGATTAGGCGACATCAGAGCTGCCTACCACCAAAGTTGGGTGGTGGTGGTGGCGGGGCTCGAACCATAGGGTCCAAAGCACGCCAGTGACGGCGACTAAACCATTGAGCCACCACCACCCCTAAGGCATATCCATTAGCAGTCACACACCCATGGGTGTCGATAAACTGTTTTATCTCTTGGTCATATGCAACCTCTTGGGTCTCCGTAATTACACTCCCAACCCTCAGCTCTAACTCCAACCATCTAGGGTTTCTATTAGCCGGGGGAAAATCGCTCAACATCCCGTGTGCTGAACCAGGATGCGGGTAATTGAAATACGACATGGAGCATGCAATTCGAAAACAACTATTCCTGAGTGGGAAAATGAGATGTACTTCCTGTTCCAACGATTAAAAATTATCTCCAAACCAACATCGATGCATAGACCCCCCCGGCTGCATTGCATCCAAGTCTATGGAATGGTGATTTTGATTATAATTACAGTCACGCTGCAATCCAATTTCTCCTTCCAGCTGGTTGACTATAAACCCGGGATACACCCCCGGGGAACACGGGGAAGTGTTGGGCTAACTGTCTTGTATCAAACTTCCATAGAACGCGATAATCTTCCTGAGCTGAATTCTTTCGCTTTGTTGACGCATTCGATTGGTAGTTGTAGTCTTAGCCTAAATCGAGATTGAAGATTTGATAAAACAGTTGTTTTTCGCTTGATTTTCAAATCTGTTTCAGGAGTGATTTGTCGTCGTTTTTTACATCCTAAAATTCGTCTTCCTTAGTGATAGAACACTTTACCCGCCATCGCTATCCAACTGGCACACAGCTAAACCATTTTTTTATTTATTCATGGACTCTGTAGAGTTCACTCTTAGGGGATTTACAGTAATTATTGGTTGACGTGGATGAACAAATTGCCGTTGAAATTGAATCGCATCTCATTCGGTTATAGTGACAGGATGATGAATGAGGTGCACCATGCTATGTTCACGGACAAACGCGGACTAATTCTCTTACAACAGATCCGCATCTAGTAATCGGTACTGGCGAAGAAATTTCTTTTCGATGTATCTCGCGTCAAGTGTATTTCATATTTCATAATAATTAGTATATGAGTGGCTGGACAACATTTCTCTGGAAGCGCACGACCGGTTTTGCGGTTCTTGCCGCTCATCACGTATACTTGTCCGGCAATCTCTTGTCAGTTCATTCATATACTTGTACCCAGGAAGTGTATTTTCGTCACAATAACCTTGTTTGCAACACAGGGTAACCATTGGATAGACAGCTCTTTCATAGCCAGTCCAGTGAAGAATCAATGCTATGATTTGATGTTCTTTAAGTGGGTTAGATGCTACTAACCGCAACAAACGTGACCTGATGGTCTTGGTAGAATATTTCATAATAAGTAGTATGTGTTATGAAATATTCTACCAAGACCATCAGGTCACTTTTGTTACGGTTAGTAGCATCCAACCCACTTACAAAACATCGAATCATAGCATCGATTCTTCATTGAACTGGCTCTAAAAGGGCTGTCTATCCAATGGTTACCCAGTGTTGCAAACAAGGTTATTGTGACGAGTATATATATATATATATATATATATATATATGCATCTGTGTATGCTTTTCTATTACCGATTTCAGATGGTCAGATACTCTTCTATTTATCTACTTTGGGATAATTAATGTTTGTTATCTGTAGTCTGCAGTACACATACGTTACTTGAGATTATCGGAGTATTTGATTGGAGCATATGGTGAACTTCTTCATCGTGTGCAGAGAAAATGCGAAACTGCACTGGACAGTTGTTTCGATCTGCTGCAGTCTCATCATCATCATCAGCAGCAGCGCGAATCCATGGACCACGCAACTGGGGATCGTGAACCGTGTCATGTTTTACAAGGATTGTCACAATTGCCATTTCCGTTCTCTTTACTTTTCATCTGTCTCTCCCGATGAGAGCTGATGGAAACCAGGTTGTACGGTTTCCACACTCGTGTTGTATATGTGCGCAATAACGCTCAGCATGTCTCCGTTCCCCTCTTTCTATTCGTCTTCCGTTCAGCCTGATGCATGCCATGCTGTACTGCCATTTCGGTTATGCCGTTTTCCTTTGCGATTGTCGTGGATCCGCCAATCGAGGTATCCTGTTTGCCGGTCACATCAAAGATCGCCTGGTAAGGTTTCTTTTGGTTCGTTCTATCAATCCATTAACCAAACAGCAAAATCGCGCCGTAGTCCCCCGTTCTGGCACGCTTCCGTTTTTTTGGCGCACGCGCGCGCGCGCCAGCTTGATTATTGTTCTAATGAAGTGGAACACACTCGCCACGATCTCCTCCTAGTTATCAGTATAATGTTTACAGTGCTCCCAATCCGAAATTTTGGATAAATATAAGAAGGCTTTGCCTGGGTGAACATCTCTGTCCTCGCTTCAACAATCATCTATTATTCACATATCTTAATTTATTGTAAATGAATCACTTTACACTTTTATTACTTGAAACTGTTGGAGACCGATCACAATCCCACCATCCCCAAAAGTAGCCAAATCTTCTATCCTCTCCAAACGTTCCATCTCATAGCGAACTCCTTTTTATCTGATGGAACGCATTCGCGATAGAGGATATACTTTTCTTCTGACCTAACGTTGTTGCGTGTTCCAACCCAACCCCCCCCCCCCCCGGAGCGGTTTGTTAAACAAACGTTATACGAACGGACCAATGTGTATTACATAGTCACATTGAGGAAATTAGCTTGTCTTAGCCACGACGAATGAAAACCAAAACACAAAGGCATCACACCGTTCCTGTAATGCAGTTCAATTCAGTTTTCAGTTTTTACAACCATTAACAATGCATTTTTATGCGCCGGTTTTACTTGCTGTCTTTTGTCTGTCCATTTGGATAAGAGAGAAAAATGAAGATAGAACAGTCATATAGACTACAGGTGCAAAAATATTGAATGGATGCACGAGCGTCACTGGTTTGCGACACTCAGCCATATTATTCTGTGTCTCTGACTACCGATTACCATGACTTTGGAGTCGCCATCCAGGAAGCCTAACGGTACCCATTTGACCTAGTCTCCTGGTTAGGTTTTCATACCCCTCCCCCTCATGCAAGGTTTTAGTTTGACCGCCTTTGCTCTCTTCTCATCCGCAAACATCGCGCGCCATAGCAGCCGATTCTGTGACATGCGTAATACAGTCTTAGCGACCGTAGTCTATGTAGGTTGACCACCTGTTTCAGTGAACAACCGCGGTTGCCCAAAACTTTGCGCCTGACCTCTGCAATGCACATTCGTTGTGTTCTGTAAAGAAGAAGAAAACGCAGTCGGAATCACGAAACGTGGGATGGGCTATTAGCCAGAACCTTGAGTACAGTCTCGCTCGTGGATACTTGTCAACGCATATAGTTTTTATTCAGTTTTCCGGGCGTAACATATGTTTTGTAAGTAGTGTCGTTTTCTATTTAATTTGTTGAATGTGGTGATATGGATTGTGAAATTGTTTGTTTCCTAAGTATCCGGTCATTCGAAATCGTTAGCCGTTTTTAGCCGCGTTTCCTCTGTTCCTGTGAATTATTTAATTGTCAACGTCTCAGACTATCATACATCATCCATCCTATGTGAAAATTGTGGAACGGATTCTCACAGATCCTGACCATCCACTGCATACAGAACTGACACATGGTCGCTCTCGTCCTTCCACACGCTCTCGATTTTACCAAAAATGTCATCTCGTATAGACACTCACGGAAATTCAACTCTACCGTAGCTTGCACGTTTATTCACAAACAGAGAGAGGGTAACAAGTGAACTTCGTCTTAATCTTAAGGGTCGAGTGTATGATGCAGCAGTTCGACCAGTCCTGCTCTACGGTGCAGAGACTTCGCCACTAAAGGAACAGGATAAAAATAGATTGTCGGTGTTCGAACACCGCTGTCTACGTCGCATTACACGTGTCTGGTGGGGTAACCGGACTAACAATGCTGAGGTTAGGCGTAGAGTTTTAGGCAGTCGCGGCCGTCCACTGGAACAAATGATCGACCTCCATAGATTACGCTGGTTGGGACATCTGCTACGCATGTCACTAGATAGGTTGCCACGGCGAACGATGATTGCCAAGGCTGGTAGCGATTGGAAAAAAACAAAGGGCGGTCAAGCTAAGACCTGATATGAGGGTATGAAAACCCTAACCAGGAGACTAGGTCACATAGGCCCCGTTAGGCTCCCTGGCTGGGGACCTCGGGATGATGGTCACCGATGGTTAGAGACACTGAGTGATATGGCTGGGTGTCGCAAACAGCGGCGCTCGTGCATTCAATCGTTATTCCTAACACCACTCTATATGTAATCCCCATCTTCCGCTTGAATTTGCTTTGACATTCCAATCTTCATTTCGCTCTTTTATCCAAGTGGGCAACCAAAAGACGGCAACGAAAACCGGCGCATGGTTTTAAAAACTGAAACTGAAACTCATCTTAATCTTGAACTATGAAATGTCCCTGTAAACACTTTTCCCCCGTCGAATTTGTTTCCTGTGGCTCCTTAGAGCCTCAGTATGGTTGGGGGTGGTTGTCTAGGGCTGCGGCTGATCACCCTTCTCTTGCACTTCGCGAAATGCTCCCATACTACCAAGCGTCTCAACTAGCCTCTGTTGAGGGAGCCCTACTCAATGCCTTTTCGTGGCTGAGGTGTTTTCCCACCAAAGTGAGGGGACGAATAGCCGACATTCGGGGCTATAACCGGGTTAGTGGACCACTGGTGCTTCACCTAGGGGAGGAGGCCCAAAACTCTGATTCCAAACCAACCAAGAGGTGTACGAACCACACACCTTCCCGGTTGTAGTAGTGGTCATCGACTGGATTGGGAATCGAGGTGTATTTGGCACCTTGGACGTTTGACCCCGTCCAAAGGGCGTAAGATCCGACGAACTAGACACCGACCCCCAATGAACTACGGTTTTCATACAGTGCCCCAGTGCCTTGCGGGTCAGGCTTTGACTAGCCGAATGCCCCGATTGTGGATTCCTCAAGGAAATTCACCTGCACTGGCCTAGGCAACCTGGCAGTATTCCGCCCACATGCAAATCACGGAACGCTTTTCTTTTTTTATAAAGTTGTTGTACCATGATTTGTTTGTCACACAGTCTGGCCTCAGACGTGTGTGAAATATAATATAATAACAGAGGCTATTTGAGATTTGATTGTGTGGGAGCATTTCACCAGGTGAAGGTAAGAGTGATCAGCCACCACTTTAGGCACCCACTCCCGACCATACTGAGGCGTTTGAAGGCAGTGCCGTGACAAGTAAGTTATGGCATTACTTACTTGCAGCTAGAAAAGAGAAAGGCCAGTAGTAATAGCAGGTTATTTTTATTTATTTCTATGACCAATCACAGTAGTACAATAAGAGAGAGATAACCACAAGTCTCTCCAAGGCGGGAGCAGCCTATGCTGTATGGAAGCCCATTCGTCGTAACTTTTCACAGAAGTGACACGTTTGGTGCTGGCCTAATTACGGCCTTCCGCGTCGTGCGCAATTCGTAGTCGCTGCTCCGGGCTGGATAAAGTCACGTGACGGTCAACAAATGACATGGAAACGATGGGGCGAACAAGTGAGAGAGATAGAACGATTGAGTAGGGCAGATGTACCTCGTCTTCCAGCATTCGATTTAAATGCCCCCGTCACTAGTTAACGACTGGCTGGCTGGCGGCACTGTAGAACACGGCAAACAACCCGATAGCACTGCGTTTCTTGTTGTCGCTTATCAAGTCTTAATGCTAGGGAAAGTGTGTATGCACCATGAACTCGTGTGCACTCCGTCTGAGTGTGTGTGCGTGCGTTGACCTTAGAGGTTCACTTCCTTACGCATTCCCTCAAAATAGTCACTTACACTTGGTCCCTTAGCTTATATGCATTATAAGCGGACAAGTGAAGTTCATTTCACGGAATTTCGCTGTACGATGTTGATGCTGATGAGGAGTAGTCTTCACCAATGAATATCGCTTGGTATTTTTTTCTCGCAGTAAAAAGTCAGTCTAAGTACTTTTGGTGTAGGGCTGTTATTGGCTAAATATTCTCCACGTTTATTTCCCATTTTTCATTATTTCAGCCAATTGTTCAATTTCGATAGTTAACGCACATTTGTCCGTGTCAAATTCTCGTCCAATTCCCCCCAAAACAGGGCCAAGTTGAATTGAACGATCACGTGGCATTCCTAAAACACGTGGCCAACTCGACCGGTCTCATTGATATGTCACGTGTGGCCATCACCGGTTATTCGTACGGTACGTGTCTGAAGGAAGCATTCCCACACTCCCACTTCTCAAAGTTGACCTAACCAAGGGAATCGAACCGATTCTCCGTGTTGTTCGTTCTGTCTTTGGATAAACTCAACTGCACGGTGTTTACATGCACATGTTCAACTGTTTTCTAAAACATTTTACTCAATTTTGTATGACTTGTCCTCTCGTAAACCATAATAATTCCAATATATATATATATATATATATATATATATAGTCATAGTGTGTGCTGTTGCGTAATGGGTCCATCTTTTCGACCCTAGGTTTCACAGAGTATAGTACTGTTGGTGCAACCGAAAACTAAGATAACTAAATCTCTCCTATGTTGTCCAAAATGTGTTCCACTTACACCTGCGTGTGTGCGTTTATCGATTCACTGATGCTCATCACCATCATCATTATCATCAACCTCAAGGACTAGTTTGATGATATCAGACCGGAAACAGCCAATAAGAGTTTCACTGTCTCCGAATTTCCTTCTCTTTTGTTAGCTAAAACGCGTTAGAGTACGGTTAATTTGTCGAGATGATTGCTACCACTGGTTCCTATCCTCACTTCACCTTTTTACGGTCTGCATGCGCTTTTTCCGTTATGTTGTCTGTTTGTTTCGCCCGTGCCCTATTGATGGGAATNTTGAACCTTTCGCGGTATCGACCATACAAAGGATTAGTCCCCTTTTCGGGACTCTACATGATGTTTTATCGCTCTGATGCCTGGATTTGAAGCTTTCTGTGATACCTCTCACCGAACTGCCCATATTTTCGTCTTTTGCACAGTTACCATCACTTCTAATTCGTCTGTTTTTGCACCCTCACAGGTGGATATATGAGTCTAATGGCAGCTATGCACTATTCGCACATATATCGGGCTGTTGTTGCATGTTCTCCCGTGGTTGATTGGATCTATTATGACACAGCATACACGGAACGTTACCTGGGTCTGCCAAGAGAAAATCCAACCGCCTACTGGTAAGTCTTGCGAGTAGCTCAATGAAAAAAGCTACATATAAAGATTGACTACTCACAAGTAGTACAACATCATGTTACTTTTTCTTTTCAGTTTTACTTCCTTTCGTTGAATATACAACCACACCATTTTCAGGAAGAGAAAGCGGTCTATAAAACGGCTGCCATACAATGCAAAAAATGGGGAAAGCCAAGTGGTGGTCGTGGGATACAAACACATTCTCTGGGGTTGTAATTTGATGATATTACCGTCAGGCCACCACCGCCTGCTTGTGCAGTTTACCACACACCCGGTCATCTTCAACCGATCTAATAATAGGAAAAACACTAACAATACATATCGTTTTATCATCTCCTATGAAAACGTATGAGACGTATAAGAAGTACAGAAGTAAACCTTCCATCGAAATATACTCGGGAGAATATTTGGTTCGGTCGATGCGATTCAGCTGGTTTTATGTTGTTCATTTATTGTCGCTTTTATCTTGTCTGCCTTATAAGCGTTTCTTCCCCCTACAATACCGTTTGATATAAATCGTAATGTATTAAACTGTAGAGGAATCACCGCAAACGAGCTTGTTCACTACCCTGTTTTTTTTTACAGTGTTTAATGATGGCCTATTGGGACAATTCGCTTAATGCATACATTAATTCGATCAGGCCGCAGTTGTATCGATCAAATCTTCGCTCTGCGTCAAGTCCTCGAGCTATGCTTTACGCACTACTTCACAACAGTTATCGTGTTTCTTCATCTAAGAGGAGCCTTCGACTCAAATGACCGCTAATCCGTTATGAATTCGCTCCTTCGCAAAGGAATGCAGCAGAAGTATGTGAATATACTGAGTTCACTTTACTCACATACTTATGGTTGCGCAAGGGTCTACGGCGA
>UZAN01043928.1:0-28092 GCA_900618425.1 Echinostoma caproni
CAGTCTGAGCCAGTTGCACAAAAACAGCGGGACTTCGCATCAGAAAATATTTCAACACGCACGGCATTTCGATGTGAATAACGGAGGACAGACATACACAGTTCGTTTCCATTCTAGGCGTGGTCCAGTTGCCCCTTTATTTAATCGTAAACACTTTCCGTTTTGCCAGATTTGTAATGCAGTACTACCAGTTTTGGTCACGTGATCTAGAGACATGGTGTCATGATGAACAATAATTTCGCTTATTCTCTGCTATGGCGTGATTTGAATCAAACAGATGCATATACATCCACAGGAGATCATTCGGAATTCGAGAGAAATGGATGAGAATCCACAGTATACTTTTGAAAGTGAAAATATTCCAAAGTGACCCACACAGCATAACTAACAAAGACAATAATAGCTGAATCCATCGACACGGACCAACTATGACCAATTTAAGGCAAATTCTATTTTGCGGAGGGGAAATTTCTGATTAGTTTACTGAACACCATAAATAAATGATGCCAAACCCGGAAGTGATGCGCCTCAGCCAAAAATATCTTGTTCAGGCAAAAGGTTACGCCACCTTAAATAATCCATAACTTGTAACTCACTGAATCGCATATCGCATATCAACTAAAATAATATCGGTTCGAAATAAACATATTCATGGTCATGTGGTACAAACATCCAGCTCAATCGGGGTGGGACTCAAGTGAGTAGTAGTGCATTACTGTTATTGAACACCATGTACTTAGGTCCGATAATTTCAAAGATGATGTTGGATGAGAATCAAAACCAGATTGAGTATTCGTGTAATGGGCAGTTGTGAACCAAACCAAATAGCCTGAGTAAGCAGCGCGTCGGATGAACAAGTAATTGTTATGGTAATTGTAACAACTGACAATCAGCAGTAGGCCAGCGACGGGCAGCATCATCTGACGTTATATTCAGCCTTTTTCGTGTTCCGTTACCTATGAAGTCGATTGTCAGCGTTATAGGTCAGGAGGTTACATCATATTCGTCTTCATGGACAATTTTGGCTGTTTACAAATCTTTCGAAACATATACACATTCGTTGTGAATGCTATAGTGTTAATAACACAGCGATGTCGGTAGAGAATTATGTTCGCCAACGTTTCGGTTACCGTGGGTAACCTTTCTCAAGGCAGGTTTTACAATCAATCAGATTTGATATAAACATTCGCGTGATGAAAAAGGCATTCCGATTCGAAGAACCGTCAACGGTAGATTTTTCCAGTTAACATGACATCTTTTGTTTCCATTGATGCTTTGCACATGATCCAGAGGAAAATACACGCACAAAATCAGAAAACAAACATTGATGCACCTAGTTTTACGAACGCCTTTCCTTGAAACCAGACCACAAGGAGATTGGCTACAGAAGGATCTAATTTATAGCCGTGAGGACCCATCCCTCCATTTTCTCTCACGAAAATCACGTGAAAGCTGGCCTATCATATCAATTCGATAGGGCGCGGCCTAATTCTAACCACAATATTAGTTTACTTCATTCATATTGAATGTATTAGGGAACTGTTTGATGTATCAAGTGCAAATAACGTGAGCTTTGCAATTAGTTGCTAAAAGAACATGTTACTGGTTCAGGCCATAAATTTTGCGTAGAATACCACAACTGGGGTTGAACGTTCGTTTCTACAAAGTGTGAGGAAAATACTTACTTGGTGGAACACGAAGCGGTGTGAAGGCACGCTATATATTACGTTTACAGCTATGATTGCTAATGTTAATTAATGGAATCGTACGGTGCACCTGCTTAGCATAACGATTTTGGAGTAAAACCAGCCAGCTTTCTTTTTCAGGCTATTCATCACTCCTCGACGGTTTGCCATTGGAAGCGTACATAAACCCTGAAAAAAGAAGGAAAGCAATTGGTTTTATCTGATTCCGTTGCAGATTATCTTTAGGAATAGCTGTTTCTCTTTTTAATCCCAAACTTAGTTCTTTATTTAGAAAAAGCTGTTTCACATTTTTAAAACCAGGTTGTTCGTACGTATATGAAGATATCTCGCTCGACTAGTAAATGAGCTGATGGTTTACTTGCCCATTTTTTCATATCCTCAAAAACTGCTTAGTTATTTGAGCAAGATGCTGTAACTGATTCTCGTTGGGCAAGTAATGGAATGCGTGACCATATGGAAAAAATTGGTCAAACAGTTACTCTTGATTATCCTTTTCGACTTTTCGGCATCTGACATCCGACTTTGGTTGCTCCCTGCTTTACCCTGGCACATAAGCACCACAGGGTGATTGAAGGTGGCTGTTTTAGTAACTAAGGTTTGCTACCTCTGGATCTAAGCGAAAAATGACTCCCTGACAAAAGGCACATCTACAGAGTAACTTATTTTCAGGGGATCGCATCCAGCGGATACATGCGCATACTGACAGTAAAAACCTACTCAGTTGACTGCAGCTTTCTGCCAAGAAAAAATTAAAGTGCACCTGTTGTTCTATTTTTGGACACGTCGTTGGTAGCGGACAGCCTGTAATTAAACTTTCAAATTTTTCACCACCTACCCGGAAAAAATTAAAAGGAATTGGGTGCGTTTTGCCTCAGCTGAGGTGATTACAAGAAACTGAAAACTCATAGAATAAAATGATTTCAAAGGAATGGTTCCTTTGACGGCAATATATAATAGGATAGGTGTAAAGCGAGAAAGAATGTGTGCTGTGTATTTTGCTGGACCTGTTTTTGAGTGATCTTTTGAGCCTAATAATTTTTGAATCTAGACTTGGAGAGACAACACAAACATGACTTACAACCATGACTTTCATTTTCCCAAACGGGCCACAACCCAGAAACTGGGAGCGAGCAGTACCGGTTTAGTATATGCTAGCTTTTGATATCCAGAACATGATCTCGTTTCCAGTTCTACAGTCAGCTGAGAGACAGCCACTAGAGCATCTTCAACCTTAAGTAGCTCGACGAGCAGAGGCTCCTGTGAATCTCCAGCTAGCGTTTCCTACTTAATGGGCAAAAAGTAAATCCCATAGCAACTTGCTGCCACTGTAAAACCGTTCATGGGTGTTTGTCTTGTGCGGTGTCACTGTCTGACGCTGTCATCAGCCTAGTGTAGGTTTTACGGTCTGACATTCGAAAGAATTTGAACGCCACTTTCAGTAACATGTGACAGAAACAAGTGAAAGGTGTTGTCGATGTTGAAATTCAAGAGGAACGGCGAGGCAGGATGAACTTGCCGAAAGGGGCTGTGAACTACGAGGTGATTCACGAAGACGAAAACTTACTGTTGAGTGGACGTCTCAGCTGCATTTAGGTTGCACTTTTATTCAACGAAACTGTCCCACATAGAAATGGATGATCGCGCTTCACAAGCCCGTCCACGCACCCTCCTGAATCGTTTGTGTGTTTGTGGTGGTGAAAGATGACCGCTTTGTGTTAACCTTGCACTGCCCGTAAAATCAAGTCACAGTTTTCCGCCGTAGCGTTTTCTTCAAACCGGATCGACCAAGAGTGGACGGGCTTGTAAGTTGTGTTCCCATTGCCCTTTGGCTCAATTTCATCGGGTACAAGTACAACAGAACCGCAGCTGAAAATTCTACTCAGCCGTGTGTTTTCGTCTTAATGAATCGCCTGCTGCTACTCGTTTCAATGACTGACATCACAGTGGTTCCAAAAGGTTCTCTTATATTTCCGTCACATAACACCTCAGCACAAGCAGCCTCAAAGCTGTGCTTCCCTGCCCTACATTTGTGGTTCCATTACAAACAGGCGCGTGTTATCTTCATCTATTTATCCCCAGTATATCATCCGCTTTAGATAAAAAGTGGCTTCTTGTGTATCGTATACAAAACTGCTCTGCCTTGTTTAGCTCACATCACTTATCAACAATGGTCGATTAGAATGTGAATGTGCCATCGTTTAGGTTTCGTAACTCTGGTGGTAGAGCGTGGGCTGCACAAAAGCGTAGGCGGCACTCATGTATGGGTTTGAATCCCACTGGGGATTCTGAACTTTTCACAGCTTCAACATATGACTTCAATCAGCCAAAAAATCCATTTGAACGTCGCAGTCACAAATTCTTTTATCTTTACTTGCACGGAGTATCACTTGACCTATGCCTACAACTCCTTTATGATTGCACCCTCAACCATCGATACTCATCCCATACTCGCAGGCTCTGCGTTCTGATCACTGTTGTTGCCATGCGATGAACTATACGCAACTAATAAGATGTCCATGTTTCTAATCTGTTCAGCCATATCCAAAGGAAATTCTTTGGCGAACGCACCCATCAACATTTTATGTCGCCCAGTTTGATTTCATTCTGTATTAACTCTCAGATAAGGTTCACATTCAAAACTGAAGTTTTGTTCTCAAATAACTCAGAAGAAAATTGCCTTTCAATTTTATCAGCAGTGTTTTGATGTTTCAGTCCAGGAAAAGTTTTGAAAATTTAACGGTTCCGGCTAATTTAATTAAGTCCCTTTTTCTGCTGATCAAAAATGAACATATCTTTTGTTTGATTGAAATCTGAAATCTTATTTGATCTGTTTGTAATACGGATCAATAACATACACGGAGCTTACATTGAATTAACTAATCAAAATTATTCGTAACTTTTTCTTAGAAAATAGCGGCATTTTCCGCTTTTGAATCCCTCTCGGAGTATTCTTAAATCACATAAACATAAAAATTTACGATTGGAGACCCATGGTCTGTGCGGGCGGCTGTTATGACCGTTTAGATAAACATACCTGTTTCTCAATCGTCTCAAATAATTACCCCATATTTTATTGTATCGTATTGTATTGTACTGTATTGCAGCTTTGGCCAGTTTTATATGAGCCTCCAGCAATAAACTAAATATATGTCTTCTTATTTTGATGTTCATGATAATATGAATTTTCATAGTGAATGCCCCTGGGACGCACATGAATGTGCATCTTCTCGCAATGCGTCGTCGTACTCTCGCACCAGATGTGAACGAGACTGACCGGATATGAAGTAACCAGTGCGGAATACCTGGCGGGCGCTATCCAATAGCGCGATAGGGATATCTTCTGTGCAAGATATTGGCAATACAACAAACAGAATAATCAACCGGGGGAAACCATATCCCATTCGTTTTCTATGCCTTACAGTGCTACTGCGATTGCACGCCGCTGGTTTGACAATCGTTCAATCTAGATACAGTATATGAATAATCCAACCGGGAAAAACTGCAGCCTCTTCATGCCACTAGCAATTTTATATTTCTGATTGAAGGAACAGCACTGAAAATACATAATATTGGATCAGTTTCTGCCATTCTTTCTTCACAATGTTATTCTGTGTTGGTTGGCATTTGCTAATCAAAACTGCGTAAAAAACAGATATTTTTCATGTCGAACTCACAGTTACTTGTGAGTAGTGATTTGAGGGACTTGTCTTCTTGATTCACGACGAGTATGAAATTTCCCCGCCTCACCATCCCCTAGCAATATCTACCATTTTTCTTCTAGTCAGAAAAAGAGCAAACCGTGGTGCTCTTGATTTAATTCTCCTAATAGATTCCTTCTTGATTGTCTCGTGTACGGTATTCGTATTGTGATATTAGCTGTGGATTTTTGGGGTTAACTAACCTGGGCACGAGCTATGCTCCGTCTATTTAGGCACCATTTCCTATCAGTATTATTTTTAAGAGGGTATTTAGTGACGAAAGCTACTGGTGCTTATAACCAACCACTTATGTGTATCTGTTTACAAACAGTTGGATTCGTCCATCTGGTTTTGATTACATCAAATGAAGTACTGAACGAATGCTAAGATTGTTTACCTGGTCCCCATCTCGGTTAGGTCATTGGTGCGTTTCTCGGGGGTCGCTTGGGTTTCTTCATTCGAAGCAATGACAAAGCTAAAGCCAGAAGGAACTGCTTTTAGTTGCATAGGGAGAGACCCAAAGCAGTTCATTTTATATCTTTAAAGTTCATAGTGCTTGTTAGGGGAGTGGGTATTCTTCGTTAGGTGTATCTGTTCTCTATCCACATCAAGGTTTCGCCTGCCATACATTCAGCATTTCCCATACATCAGACAAACTCATTTCCCATCGTTCATAATTTCGCTGATTTCCTGAAACGCTCATCTCTTCTTTCATCCTACTTGGCCATTAAAGTTGTCTGACAGATGAAAAACTAAAAAGTCTCTGATATAAAGCCGAATGGGGGTGGATCATTGGAGATTTTACCCTTGACGATGTGGTAATAGAAGGCTATTTATAAAGAACTTTAATATTTCACCACTGTCTGACGACTGGATATTCCCTAGCACCCAGAACACGTACACCGTTTACCCGACCACATTATCAAAGGTGTTACATTCCTAACAATATGTGCGGGTTGACTTTTTATCGTCATGTCTCGAACGTAGTCATTACCCAATCACTTTTGCAAGCGTCTTCGGTGTGATAAACTTTGACCAACATTGAATAACCTGATGTGACGAACCAAGTGCCACACTGAGAAATACAAATTCAAACTTTAACAACTTCTCTCTGTGTTAAACAACGCTTCCACAGCCATGGAACAGCTGACTGTGATACCACGTATCAAATTTACCAGTTTCTGCTGTGAAAAGGTTCGTCAAACACGCATGTATGAACTGGAGAGATTGAGTAACCAGTGAATATAGAGAATCAATACCGAATTACAAGCACAAAACAGAACTCCTTATTGGGGATACACACATCGAAGGATAAAAACAATTGAAAACTAAGTGAAATACTTTAGTGCTGCTCCCCGATAAGGGTTCCGGTATAGTGAGTGATGGGTAAATCACACTACCAGGAAAAGATAATGCATATGTTACTGGACGAAACGAAGTTTAACCTGGGCAATACTCCATACGATCTAAGTGAATTAGAGAGTAAAATATGTGCAGAAGTGAAAACTCTCAATCGGGCGAACACAATACAAAAATCATTGGCGAAACGTTTGCGTCTGAGGGAACATAAACACCATAGGTGTACGGTTTACTGAAGCAGCCAAAAGAAGGCGTTCCATTAGGACCCATCCTTAGCATAATCACTTCACCGCAACGTGCATTAGCAAAGAAGCTAACTAAAGTCTTGGTACCGGTGAGAGATTCCACTGCTCGACGTAGTGCCAAGGACAGCTTTGAGATGAGTAAACATCTGACTCAACAAAGATGCTTACAATGGATGTCAAATCTCTATTCACAAACGTTCCGATGCACGAGACCATCGGGATTATTTGTATGACAAATGAGGAGAGGAAATTGATGGTCAGGTTACCCATCAGTGAATTATCAGGACTACTACTTTTATGCACGTCAAACGTTAAATATCTGTTCCTGGGACAGAAATATCGGCAGATAGATGGGGTCCCCATGGGCAGTCCGCTGGGACCGATTCTAGCGGTCACCTTGGTCACCTATAAGAAAAGATTGTAGAAGATATTTCAAAACTAGATCTATATTGTCGTTATGTTGGTGACATCTTCGTTATAAGCCATATGAAGGAAGACGGGGAAAACCTATTCCATTGGCTCAACACAATTTACCCCAACATCAAGCTAACCCGTCACGATGAAAAGGACGATTGCATCGAGTTTTTAGATATGAACAATAATCGTCGACCAGATGGATCGATTAAAAGACCTGTCTTCAGAAAGAACACGTGGTCTGGGCAATATTTGCTTTTGGCGAGCTTCCTTCCTGAACGATACAAGATTGGTCTCCATTGAAAACCATTTCATAGAGCGTGTGAAATATGCTCAGATGACTCTTCAAATGACGAAATAGAGCTCTTAAAAGAAGTTCGGTACGCAAATGGATATCCACTTGCATTCATCGACTAAACGTTGTAAAGTAACAACAAAAGTTGAAAACCAATTACCGCTTCCAAAATGAAAGCTTTTTCGAAGTTAATATACAAAGGCGATGAAGTGAATGAATTAGTCAGCAAGCGCTTGACCTCTGCTGTCAAGCAGCTCTACTATGCATTTGACCCGGTCATTGTTTTCACTACCATCCGGATACCATCGACATCGGTGAATGAACCATTGCGCCCTCCGTCAAATCAAACTGTATTTATCAATTCAAGTTCAATCATCAACGAAGGCAGGACAGAGAGGCAGTTACGTCACCGAATGGCTGAACATATCCCGGTGTGGCTTAAGAAAGGACTGGACGACAAGTTCAAAACTGTTATGTCATCGAATGAGCAGAAAAGACTTAGATCTTCGATAACACAACACTCATTTCAGGCCAACCATAACACAACAAACACAAAGTAACTGAAATTAGCAGAGGCTCTTCAACCATACATACCCTCGAAGCCGATCTATGAAAACAACGTGAATGGTAGGTCACATTAGCTTTGTCTGGGTGATTGAACCGCTACCCTCTCCCGTTCTTTGTGGTACTCGTGATATTGTCCGTTGTGATTAGCGATTTTGTCTTCATCTCACGGTAATTGTTTCACTGACTACAAAAATCACTTTGACTGCAGTGTGCACGTGTGCAGATGCAGCGAAATGACCATGAATAACTTGTGCGAACCCATGTTTCTGATTTCATTATTAAAAACACGAATAATTACAGATAATCGTTTCCCTGAGGAGTGTGAAAAAGCATTTTATGCGTTGCGGATACCTCAAAATCTGATGGACTGTATGGGTGACGACAGACAAAACTGGCGTCGATCAAGATTCATCTGTGATCAGAGCAATGTAGTACGCTGCATAATGATGAGCCGCGGAGGGCATTTAACTTTATGTTCTGGTCTCAGCCTTCCTTGTTATAGCACGGCCTGTTGTCAATTATTGAGAGAGTAAAACGCCTGAAGCTGTAATGTCAAGTCATTTGTGTGCCAACTTTATTCGGATTGTAGACTGCACCATGGCGTAAACATCTCGATGGTTGGGTGACAATATAGGTTAAAGGAAACTATATTTTGGTATCTTGTCATAATATTCAAAACAACCTGGAGTTTCCCGTGTATACTGCCATTGTGAAGGTATTTCAAACCCAATTACTAATGCAATCAGGAGTCAGGTGCATGCCAGAGTCCGAATAAGTGTGGTTCCACTCTATGGCACTATTAGCCCTGAGCTAACGTAGTACGGGTTTAACTAAATGTTTTGACTATGATTGACTAGGGATGACAACAGAGTAGAAATGAGGTATTTAATTGATAGATTCCTACTTGAGTAAAATAAATGAAGCATGAGCTAAAAAACGCTATGGAGCTGTTCCGACTTGATTGAATATCATGAGCAGTGCCAATAAATTGACCCAATCGGGGATCGAACCAGATACCTCACAAGTGGAAAAAATGCATGCTACCCTCTTGACACTCTGGCAGCCGATCAGACCGACTTTTTCGTATTATCTTTACAAAAGATATGAAGTTATGTAAGGACGGAATTTGAGCAAATGCTCGAGCTCTAATTAACTTTCTAAATACACTGTTCCCGATAATCTGATAGCAAGAGATACAAAAGAGATATAACAGCCACTTGAGGATCAGATACGGTCAAGATTGGGATATGTCTAAGTTCCCACAACTTAACGGGGTCTCGGTGAGATACAGATTGTCTGCTGAGCACTAAGGAGCATGTGTTACGCACTGGACTAATGTTCGACATGCAGTGGTTCTCACAATAGCACGATTCAGACACGTTCGAAATTGCATTCTTTGTAAATCACAGAGTATTGTTTATCGTTTCCCACAGTGTGGGCGAAAAAGGTTCTCGATGAATTTCTCGCCTACTCAATGTGGTCAGATTGAAAACAATGTCCAAAATCCGTGATTTACGATTATGTGGATGAACAGATGTACAGAATATGCTAAACAATTCCTAATAGACAGTCGAATAACGTTCACATTAATCTGTGTTGCTTTGTTTCATCCTCCAAGGAAGCAATGTATAACCTTGAGAGAGGAATCAGTGGGGCTGTTCATGAAAGCTGATTGAAGAAAACGTATTCAAAGAAGTCACTTCGCGTATATCGAACCACGAATTGAAGGCAGGAGATCACGAGGTCAGGATATCTCTATTTATTTATAGGACTGAAAAATAAATGATTCAAGTACCTCCAATTAGGGGCAATGGCGGTCGAGTGACAGAGCTCATCTGACAAGGTAAAAGAAAAGTATTTGGGATAGTGGTTTCAATGGTACACAAAACCAATAAAGGCAATGCAGTACAGGGTGACTGTCGTTGACTCACACAGAGACCATGCAAACAGGTTGTTTCACCAGTCATATGGTAGCACGGTAGGGGGTGGCGGCAAGCAAACAATATTGACGAACGGATTAACAGGTTTCCAACACTCACGCGATGAAGGATAACCATTCAATCAAGGTCATAAAGGTCATAGCATGTGTCATTGATCCGGGTCAAGGGCTTGCAGGTGCTAAAAATGTAGGTAGGTAGGGGATTGAGCAAACAAAGAGAGGTTTCATGCGGTTAGTGCATGGGTTGATTCTGGGTCACAAATGTTTTACTTCGCAGACGAGATCAATCGACGATGTTTGTCTGCTGTTACACCTCAATAAATATCCCAGGTAATGGGAAGTACCCGTGGATTGCATCAAAAAGTCAATTTGGCAAGCAAGATCGTTTTCGGGCCTCATTTACTAGCCACATACAACACTCTTTTGTTGGTCACAAAATCACATAATTCAAGGAAATACAAAAAGGTGGTCAGGTTTATCCACACGATCACCGGGGTGAGATCGAAGCAGATCAAGCATCGCTTACTGTCAGCAGCCGAAGCGATCGCGATTCGGTTGAACAGCCTCTCCCTTGTGTGTTCAAAAACAGTCAGTCAGGGCTGTGGATTTACTATGGTCAGCCGCAAACGCCAATTACCAAATGAGTGTCAAATTGTTTACGTATTTGATTCATTCGACAGAACAAAGACATTTACAGAATGATTTTAACTCTCATACACCCCGAACTCTATTATCCATAGTATTTATACACATGCATACAAACACAGACATTATTTACGCTTTTTCTATTTACTTAAGTTATGCGATTTTGTGAGCTATAAAAGAGTGCTGTATTTGGCTATTAAGTGAGGCAGTGAAAGCGAGCTTGTTTGCCAAATTGACTTCTTAAATATCCCAGGGCTAATCCTCTCTCCCCTGACTATTGTCCGTTGGACCAATGTCGTTATCAAAATTTTATTGTATAAAGACCCGAGTGTTTTGTGTTCTAGTAACTGAGGCGGTTAAAAGAAATGCTGCCATCTTGCAGTATTTGTCTTCTCTCTCATCTAACGCACTAAACAAATGAGAGACGTTTTAGGTGAGACCAGATTCATTATAATTGTGGTCAACACGTGACTGATTATCAGAGAAACTGTTGGTTGTAAACAACTGATAAATGACCTATAATAGGAAAAATTCATCTTGAAAGTTATGGACCAATGATTTCCGTGAAGGTTTAAATGAGGTGTTTTGGTTTCTATACTCTTACCTGATTCCAAATCCACAAGAAATGTAGAGTCCTATCAAGGTTCCTACCAAGAATTTGCTGAGAAAAAAGGAATTCAACAGTTCACTCTGAAGTTTTACTTTGTTCGATAGTTGTCGAAACTGTGATGGGTTTTACGCACTGCTTCGAACAAGAGGAAGATATTTCATGCAACCGGTTCTTATCAAATGTTTTAGGACAGTAAAACCAAGCAACATGATAATGGGATGTGTTATGTCCGACCATTTCATGGTAGTCTCATTAGCTGCGTACATAAATTAAAGTTAGATTTACACTACATGAAAACGGACACTAAAGAATTTTTGTTGCAAAATATGATGTGTCGTCGGGAACGGAGAGAGATTCAAGTATTCATTTGCAAGTATATGAAATGCTGTTTTCCTTATACACGATACCAAACTAATGCTTTTTTAATTCAATCGAGATAGACCCTAATCTCCCATTACCTACTCTTGCGTTTAAATTTTCCTGTGTTTACAGTAGCACATACGTCTGAAGTACGTGAGAGATCACGATAGACCATGGGTTCAGAATATATACCGAAGGGCATTGCGTCTTACTGATCCTAGCTTCTTAGTCAGCCTGCAGCTGCCCTCGTAGCTGTTACTGCCCGCTTGCAGTGACCACGCCCCCTGTCCCTATGTTAAATCCGGTTCAGTTTTGTGACCTTTTGTTGCACACCGACTGATTTCTCTTCTCCGCTTGTTTCTACTTGTTCCTAAACCTGTCCGTTAATCTTAAGACTAAATGTGATATGAATGTATATAAATGGATGACGGAATTACCACGAAGTAATTGAACTCAACACATCCTGGGATCACCATACTTCTTCTTGTTTTCAGGAAAAAAAGGCAAGGATATCCTGCACTGCGAAAATATAGAGGCTTTACCGGGGAAGTCAGTCACAAAAGTCCATTGATATGCCAAAGCTGGCTGTTAAACCGGGTTGTGAACGTGATACTTTTTATCGCACGTGAAACGAGAACTACGAAAATCGGTCTTACGGTACAATTGTTTCGACTTTGCTGGATCTCATTATCTGTGTGTACATAGGCCAATTGACAGCTTCTGATACGCCTCCAGGTGACAAATCGGGTGGTATGCTTACATCCCACCTGTGAGTTGCCCGATTAGATGCTCACTTTTGTCGGGAATTCGCACAGGGTTGAAATAGTTGTCTAGTGCTTTTGAGGTTTGCAGTTCACGTTTCCTTGGCTGTGCAAACGACAAAGTTCACCATGAAATCGAACTAATTTTTCCACTACCGTTTTTAATTTTAGAATCAAACCGAAATTTTCCAGTCATGTTATGATTCATACTGAGGCTTAAAGCTTAACTTGACTGGACTTGAATGTACGTCTCAGTATAAACCCACCAGGGTGAGAGGTTTTGTCCATATGTAGAATGCACCCCACGACTAATTACATATGCTTTGAAGTATTTTGGATATAATTTCACTGCTGTAACCCTCCAGCTAACTATCATTCACTTTACAATGACGCTTGTCCAGAGTTTGAATTCTACCATCTCGCTGTTTTAAAAATCTCAATGGACAGAAATAAATAATTTAGAACAATTTGACTAATTTTGTTTGATGATTAAGCAAGCTTGGATTGATCAGTTTTTGACGACTCACATATCGTTCACACCACTAAAAATATGTGGTGAAGGGATTGGAAAATCCTGAATGTATTCTGGATCGTCTGAACCCAGAGGGGCATAGAAAAGTTGCTAAATTTGCTAATTTCTACATACATAGCTTCATCTATTCCAACCCAATGATACGTGAAGAAATAAGTGGTTTTATTCATGTACCTCGAACGGGGTACCAGTTGACAATACTTAGTGTGTGGGGTTCCACGTGGAAAGCTGACACTAGGTTGACAGGGCAAATAGCAGTAGAAAAGAAGTTACTCTTTTGAGGATATGTCGAATCTAACAGAATTAAGCTCTGGAAGTGACATTTTATGATAAACTGAGTTATTCTGTACCGGGTGCATCAATCGTGCAGCCTATTTGCAAATGTGACGTCTATACCACTCGGAATGTTGACGGATGCATGAACACAGGTCGAGTGATTTCGTGCTTGTGTGTGTGTGTGTGTGTGTGTGTGTGTGTGTGTGTGTGTGTGTGCAGGCACGTTTGGGGAAAGGCTCCTGTTTCAGGTTTACCTGGTAACCAGTAAACTTAGCCCAGAGGTCCTGTCTGTATGTACGATCGAACTACTTTCGGACACCAGTGACAGTTCTGATTAACGTGGACAGCTGTCTTGCCAACAACACAGACAACAGGCAACTCTGAAACCCTGCATAAATTACACAGCTTTCGTTCTTCAACGAATAGTGTTTTTGGTTCCGTTGGATGCAAAGCAGAAAGATAGTTGTTTTATGCGTGAATGATATACAATCAAAATAAGCAATAGCTTTATGCACCTGGGTGAGTAAATTTTGAGCATTATGTAGACCGTATCTAAGGTGAAAAACTCGGCAGAACCATGACAAATCACATAAGCTTTGAGAGAGAAGCAAGTAAATAAGTACTTGTGGAAAGTTTCACCTTGTTAATAATGGGATGTGTGAGATAGAGAAAGCAGACACCGGTGAATAAATGAATGTTATCATAAATTTGGGTAAATGTGAATGATAGATCCCACGAATTCGTGTCTGGAGTTCCAAATCCACAACGCCCATACCTAACAGCGGATTTGATTACTGGGAACATGACATCGGTAAAGGTAACTCAAGTTACACATGTAATCTGTTGCATTACAAGAAAACGCAGAGTAGCGAACAAACTGGTTTACGGTGATTTTTCCACAGGCTAAAACATCACAATTTATATCACTCTGTTTAGAAGGAGGGAGAAATCATGACAAGTTGGAGAAGAAATAATCAACATTCTAATTCAATAACCGGATGTTACGTACGCTTTGGTTTGGTTATGGAACTGGAATGTTGATTATTTCTTCTCCAACTTGTCATGATTTCTCCCTCCTTCTAAATAGAGTGATATAAATTGTGATGTTTTAGCCTGTGAAAAAATCACCGCAAACCAACTTGTTCCCTACTCTGTTTTCTTACAGTGTGTAATGATGGTACATTCGGACAAAAATCTGTAGCAGTTGAATCCTGGTTGCACAAAAAGCTTTCAATTTTTATTCAAGTTGTCCTTTAGCCTGTTTGCATTTTCTTTTGTTACAATATTAAACTCACTAATCTGCTCCGGAATGTCCTGTTGATTTTGAATGCTACGAGGATTCGCAAACTGGTTTCTCGTACTCCTACCATAACGTGAGTGGTACTTCACAACACTAGTAACAGTATTGCTTTATAATTGGGTCTTGGATATTTTACGAGTAATTCAGACTTTTTTTAACAGATCAGGTCTAACTACTGAGAAGCAATGCAAGCGATACAACGAGATGGCAAATGTACTATAGGTCTGAGTCATATCATTACGAAAAAACACCGACTAAGAATACTCGAGGCACTATTGATCACTGACAAGAAACCGACGTTGTCTGCCCTACGTCGCATGATCTTTACCCTTGGCCTTCTCGACTGTGAATAATCAAGAGCACCTACACACACAGATTTACTTTTAAATCTGACTAGATTTGTTATTTCACTTCATTTAACGCAATGTCTCCGAAAAATGAACTATTATATTGTATTTCACACTTGTCTAAGGGCAATATGTACTAAAAAATCATGGTACAATAATCTATATAAAAAATAAAAACGTTCCATGAGTTGCATATGAGCGGACTACTCCCTGGCTGCCCAGGCCGAGGCAGATGAATGTTCTTAAGGAATCCACAACCAGCCCTCGGCTAACCAAAGCCTGACCCACAAAGCAGCGGGACATTGTGAGAACCGCAGCCTATTGGGAGCCGGTGTCAAGTTCATCGGATCATACGCCCTTTGGACGGGGTTAAACGTCCAAGGTTCCCAATACACCTCAACGCCCAATCGAGCCGGTGACCGCTGCCACAACCAAAAAGGTGTGGGTGTGTTGTAAATGTTATAATGTTATAATGTTATAATGTAATGTAAAGAATAATTCTCTACCGACACTAATGTGTTATTTCATTTATTCGTAACCTCCTATTCTGACAGCTATATTTTTTCCCTATACTCTGTACCCCCCACCCCTCGTTATTATTAATATTTTTATGGCGTTGTCACCAAGCTTAATCTCAAGCCGGCGTTAAATATATACATATGTATATATAAACGATAAGTGCTGGGGTAACCCGGTTACCAATCAGGACAGTTCTAGAAGAGATGCCTCTAGATCTATCGATCACTCGGTGGTAAGTGGCATTTTCATGATGCGGCCTAAAACGATGGATCGTAAAGTCTGATTTGTTATTCTATGTCCCATTTGTTGAACAGATCCATGCAAATATGTGGGAGAATCAATGTAAGTGGATGATAGTTGATCCATGGTAGAATTTTGTGATTACCAACAGGCGATGCCTAAAGGGATTTTCCGTCTTCTGTGTGTACTATCTCGCTGTCTGTGTGAAGCATACTTTTAGGAGATGGACTCCTGTTAATTTGTGTTGATAGTTTAAACAATCACTATGACTGGGAGTCTTATTTGCATCTGCATTCGGGCTTCCTCAAGTTCCACACACCAGCTGTCACACCAAAAAACACCGTTGTAACATTAGCAAAAGAAAGTTTATTCATCACTAAATGAATCGTAGAATTCAAACGAATTTTCAATCTATCTGTTGGAACCCGAGCAAGATAAGGTGTCACACATTTTCTGTATACGGGTATTTGCGATGAAATAAATAGGCAGTTGGTGCAGGTGGAGGAATAAATAGGTACTATTTATTGATGTCATAAAAGAAATGTTTTTCCTCAACTTACAGCAGGTTTACACAAGTTCGTTACATATATTGATTGGTAGAAGGGACATCGGAATTGGGCAAATAGGGTTGATTATTTTGGGGCCACGTCACAACGACTTAAAGGCTGTCTTCAGCAAAACCGGAAAAATCACAGGATAGTAGTGAACGAGTACAGAGAGAAGAAAAGCTAATGCATAAAGTTTCAAAGGTGCATTCATCGTGTATATAGCAAATGAAGCGTGAAATGAAAAACTAGGAAGCACTGGACAGCTGTTTCAATGTGGTTGGGTCTCATCAGTAGTGCGAATCCATCGACCTAACTGGGGATCGAACCCGGGACTTCACAGTCAGAACGCGATCGTAATACCCACTCAGTCACCCGGAAGCTGAGCACATCGTTTTTTGATTTTCCATTTACACAAATGAGAGTCTTCATCGCAGATAAGGTCTTGCAAAACTGACGCCACATTCTGATTTAAAATTTAAATCCTTTGAAATCGGATTTGGATTTCTTGAGGATATGAAAGATTACTTTCCAGCCTAACACCCATGCGCTCTGGGCATCACTAAATCTAACCACTAGCTTGCCTCTCATTTTGCGTACTTCCAGATGGAGACAGGAAACGGGTGAGGCCGAAGATATATGTAAAACCCTGAGCATGGTTAAAATTATAACCAACTGACATGGAGTGCACAACACGATGAGATGTCATTTATTTAAGTTTCTAATTTAAATTTAATTATTGAGCGCATATACATTTTGTTCAATAATTGTTTGTTAACGGACGTGAAAGAGAATACGCAGGGAGAGAGAGTCACAACGTCGTCGCCAGAAGCAACATGTTTGATGCTTTCTCTAACAATTGCAATACGCATCTACACCTTTACCCATCAAGCTTTAGCCGAAACCCGCAATCGTTTAGCCGAAACCCGTGATGCTTTAGCCAGGACCTTTAGTCCTTTAGCCTTGATCCACAGACTTTAGTCACGCCGCAGGCGACAAGTCATTCAAGAAGTATCGGAATATTCTGAAGTCAACGAATGTTGAAAAAAATATTTACTACACAATTTGATATTGCAAAGCTTGTCTAAGAAGTAATAAAGTGTGGGGTCGCATGTTGCAACACATGTAGATTGGCGAAGGTTTAACCCATGTGTGCGTATCGTCCAACCATTTGACACATCGCGTTTAGCTTTGATGAGCTTTAGTCTCAAAGGCTATGGACAGTGTGAGGCAATTTCATTTAGCCTCGAAAACATCCCACCATAAACACCGAAAACCAATGTAAGAACTTTGGGTCTTCCGTGACCAGCCATTTACAATCGTACGACGTATTAATCTTTTTTCTTCAGCCTTCCCCTATTCACTCGTAACCGTACAACAGAAAGTTTCATGTGTATCACTTATCACAATTCTGTTATAGTAATCGGAAAGACAAGTTTCATTGTTGCAGAAAAACTCAGTAATTAACCCTATTTCGGCCTTACTTTCACGGGGTTATCCTTTTCGAATGGGTGATAACAAGATAAACCACCGTCCAGAACCGATGAAGCCACCCAATCCGACCTCTTTCAATTAGATGTTTACACAATTTACAGATCTTCTAATTCAGTACAAAATCTCGCCATCGAAAGTGCTAATAAGCAATTATACAGACAGAGTAAACTGTCTTCCGTTTAGTGCATCAACCGAGTGCAGTGTTTCCCCATATTTTGCTGATTATGACATTGGGAAAATTGCACAAATAGTGTCTTGCCCAGTTGGATAACGAAAACTTGTTGATGAGTGATTAGAACCTTTCTGTGTATTGCGTTTATATACTCACATTCGATTTAGAAGTAGACACTAGGCACAGGTTGTGACAGAATAAAGTCTTCTATCACCATATTATATTTTACCCTATGAGATGGCCAGTTGTATTGGAGCTCGTGGGTAAGGATTATCTCTCCCAACCCGAAGTTTTGTTTGCTGATAATGACAGGGACATCAAAGGCTATTACTGCTCTCTGGATGCCGGATTGGGCTCGACACCTTTCCCATACTCGAATTCACATAAAACTTTATCCAAAATCACTGAAGTTGCAATGCCGTCTATATTGTGCTAGCGTTTGTTCAGTTCTGCTTTATGGTCGTGAGACCTTGAATTAGAGAGTAGAAGATATCCTCCAACAAGAAGTTTTCGATTATTGGTGTTTATGCAGTTTAGCCCATGTTGGATGGAGCGAATGGGTTGGTAATCTGTGGGTAAGCCGTCATGTGTTTGGGAGTCTATCAGGGATACACTTGATAGCACACTGAATTAAGATTNGTCGCTGGCTAGGGCACGTATTGCATATGTCCGGCTGTCGTCTGCCGCACCGCGTTTTATCCACTTTAGCCGCTCCGAACTGGAGGAAACCACATGGAGTTAAGCAGATGACGCGCAGACGAGGCATGCAGAAATGCACAGAGCCCTTAGATAGAGCAGGTTTCTCGCGCCATCCAATTTGGTGTCCGAAAAACTCTCAAACTGGTTGGTTGGAGACTTTGAAGGATATGGCAGCGAACCGACAGCAGTGGTGTTCTTGTTCCCACTTCTTATTGGGGTCAAAATGTTCGAAACCTTATGTGTGCAGAGTTCCACTGTGCACTCTGTGTGTTGACCATAGAAGTTTACTTTCTTTTCCTCCCTCCAATTAGACTCAAACCGTATCCACCTTAAATTTTAGCACTAAATTTGTACGCAATGCAAGTTTGGCAGCGATCACTGAAGTTCTCCTCATTGTATTTTGCTTTACGATGATGCATTATTTTGAAATTACGCATGCAATTAGTAGATTTGATCCCATTCTGTAAGAAATGTATGAGAGATACTTGATTCCGCTGCAGAAAGTGATATCTGTAAGTGCTCAGTTTATCTATCCAGTTATTGACAATTATTTATCTCATGGTCATCCCATTTTACACCACAGAATTTTAAAGTAACAGATGGATGGTAACTGATTTTGGGTTAGTCAAATGTACACTAACCGCTCGTTGATCTGTGTCTTGTAAGCTAGAAAAATATGCTCTGGCAGAATTTACAAATGAAATGATCACAAGTATTCAGTGCAGTCAGTCAGACCACAGGATAGTTTTTTGGTATCCGAAGTATAAGTAACGGAAACTGGAAAATAGGTACACCTTTTTAGATCCACTGCTTTCAACTGTGAGAATGCATCCATATGATTTAGGATCTGATCCAGGACCTCAGAATTCGAATGTTAATATATAATCTGCTTAGTTACCTTGCTCTTTGCTGTGAACTACAAAAAGCAAAAGCCCTCTTTCTTGGCTCCGCTCCCCTTATTGACGACTTTGGACATATTCCGAAAACGTCAAACCACAGGAGCAAGGTGAGATGCTCTCAATAAGCTTGCGTATATGGGCATTTTGTGAACACACAAGGAAGACGTTGTTCTTTCTGCCGGGTGTTCAAGTTGTAAATGATTACTGAGTATTTCCTAGAGTTTCAGCGCCCTCCCTTCACTATTATTTTTATATTATCAAGTCAAGTTAGTTTTATTCGGATTTTCAAACGGAACACAATTATTCGCCTTAGTCTGGCTCCTGATAAAACTTATTTGTGATTGAATCGATGTTTCCTTGTCTGTGATAACCAATCCCTGTAACTCGGGTTGCAAGTGACAGGCTGTGGTAATTTTTGTGGGTGTAGTACATACAGATGACTTGTTGTCTGCCCCCGTAGCCCAAATCAGGGTGCACTACCTGTTGCCCGTTGACATAAGCGGTTTTCTGCTGAATTAGAAGACACCTCGCATTCCGGTGGGTGTGTCAAATGATTTACCATAGCATAATACCTTCTTTGTATATGAAGAAGTACAGATGACAAAAACATGAATATTCAACAAAAAAGGTTTTTAATTGAAACCAACGGAGTAAAATATTCATCCAAAGAATTATTTATGGAGTGATAACAAGCTTTGAAATGTTCCCATGGTTTCACTGTGAGGTTTTCAAAACGAAAAATGATTTTGCCATATAATGCTTGATCGTCATTGATTTGAACGCACGCGCAAACATTCGAGCAAAATGCTTCAAAAACCTGGCCTATGGACCAGCAAATGGCCGCTATCGTGCCGGTACAGAGATTTACATCAGAAAGGGATCACGTGGCTGGAGTAGGAAAAACAGAAAAATCCTCCTATACAAACGGATTGCACATAAACTCTATTGAGATTGGTAATCATAAATGGTCACACAAAACGGAATTCTTAGAATATTCCTTCATGCCGTTGTGACATCGAACGTGCCAAGCTTGGACACTTATTGACGTACATTAGTCACCTGTGTATTTTCACTCTTCAATAATTTTTTATGTTCACAAAGATACTCGAATGACTGAATACAGTAACTAGTGTTTTTCGCGATCACTAATCATTCTGTGCGATAAAACAAACGTTTAATTTGATTCTTGGAATATACCAGCTACAAAGTTTGAAAGAAAATACAGTTAAGTGAAAAAGCTTGTTTTCGGGGGGTTCATCCAATGTTTAAAACATCATATTCTAATCACTATTAATTTTTAGAACAATAAGGAACCTTTTAATCGGCTTAGTTTGGCGACCCCTAACACATATCATAGAGGCCGAAATTCTCACGCTCATTGTGTGATAGGATTCGACCAGGTGTGAAACGATGGCACCTGTAATTGTTTCGATTGCACCCGTGCTCATCCAGGCCGGATGATGATCCCGAACGGTCGATATACGTTGTTCCACAGGAACACGTGAACAGATACATACAAAATCAGACTGCAGAAGCATTAAACATGCCTTTGAGTTGCGAAAGACAGAGCAGCATAACGTGAATAGAGACAAGTCATCTTGCTGCCAGGATCGCATTCTCCATTGCAGTTCTCGGTTTTCGGTGATTGCATCCGTGGTTGATTCCCGTGATTGCATCCCCTTTTTGAACGGGAAAGTGATGTATACAGACTTCTTTTCTACGTTGAGAAGTCTCTCTTCCATGGACGATGATTTCTTAAAACGCCAGACACAAAAAGTTATGAGTAACTGTTTTTTAGGAATACATTACGGACGGCATCCGCATTTATAGTGTCATCAGTGCATTTTTTCATTGGCCTATTTACCAAAGATAGGATAAGATTTATTTTCCGTTTGAGTGGCATGAATAAATGTAGTGGATGTACTGGCTTTTTCAGGTCGGTTTTCCACGAATCTATATCTGAATAGAACCATTCATGTGGTTCTACAACCAGATTTCATGAAAACCAGGCCATCCATTGATCTCTTCCTCAAAGGGAGTTGGGTGTTGTAATGAGCGAGTCGGACGCCTATACGTTGCTGTGCACGAAGTATAATAGCTCGTCAACGTGTTGCTCGCAGAGCTTGCATCCTTGAACTGTGGAATCAAAACTATATTTTATAGCTTTTGCGTGAAAAATATCGCCAATATAGGACCGAGTGGGGAGCTCGTGACTACTCAATCCTTTTGGCGATAGATGTAATCACCGAATTTACCTTTGCCGTTCTGCTTGGGGAAGTACAATAATTGTTTCAAGTCATTCAGGGGGGATTCCAATTTTGATGTTATTTTCCTGGATTTTATCACACAAATATTCAGTGGTCTCTGCTCTAGGAGCACTAGTGAAAAAGAGCTCACGTCCATGAATATCATTCATTGGCTGTCACAGTTTACGTTTCTGATGACGTTTATCAAAGAGAAAGAGTTCGGTAAAATTGGTTTGTTAAAGTAGCTCTTACTAGATGGAATGTTGTAACATGATATTTGGCTATTGTACGCTATGGAGAATTAAACTTATCCAAAATATGTCTGGAGCTAACTCATCTTTATGTATATTGGGTAGGCCGTACAATATTTGGATAGTCGTTCTGTCGGTTGGTTTGGTTCGAACATGTTTGTATCTATGATATCTTTTGCCTTTGCACCGTGATTGTTTTTTGTCAGTTTTTGCTCTATGGGTTCCCTTTTACCCTTTTTTCCGATCATCTTCTTGATCTGTTTGTTGTCAATTATCTTGGATTGTAACCTGCTATGTTCAATAGGACAACTCCTGTCCCTTTTCCTGGTCTGTACAGAAATACCTGATAAGCGTTCCTCAATGCCCTTAACCACTATCGAGGTTATGATGTCACCAAACCGTTGGCTACCAGTTCGACATCAAGAGGGCAAGAGGATATGCTCATTAGTGTGGAGTTCATGCTGAGTCACATTTTGCGATGAAAATACCGACAAATCTACTACTGGATCCAGTTGTTTTTTTCCTCCCAATCGGACAACTAAGTTGAAGTCTTAGAGACAGAACTTTGTCAGCTAATTTGTTTACCTTCATAGAGGAAACGCTGCGCACATTTATTTCAGGATTGGTTGGAAAGTCAGTGATTGGTTTCGCAGGATCTAATCGCTTCCGTAGACTGTTGCACTTTCGTTGGATTTATTTTCTCACCATTGTTTAGAGGAATGAATCAGAACGATTAAGTTTCGTGGATGACAGTCATTTGCATGCTCGTTGGGTCTGGTCTCCATGATTTCATCAAACTATACAACTTATGTCGGAGCGGTGAAGTATCATTGCACGATAATAAATGTCGGCAAAACATTTTCTGTGAAGGTTCTTCTATCACTCGGTTCTTTGTTGATCAAGGCATCTTTCAACAAGTGGTCCTAGGTGAAGACCTTCAGAGTAAAAGGATTTGTCAATATAATAACTACAGAAATGTCGACTATCAGGGGAAATGATGCAATCATCTTTTAACGAAATTATACGTTTGTGTGAACTGAAGTAACGGTTGGCTCATCTGGGTTGTTTCAATCGATAAATCCTGTATACAGACGAAATGATTTTACGTTCGAGAAGAAAATATGTACCATAAAATGGTTAAAGTTTGGAAAACAGTCATGAAAAGTTGAAATACCTACTGCAATTAGTAAAATTAGGGCCCAATGGTGATTTTGCAATCCTGAGGCCGTCACTCGACAAACTGATCACTTCACTACGTCCCTATGCCAAAATTACTTTATAGCCTAAAGTTAAAGGTTTTATTTGGTTACTGACCAGTTGACTGTTAGACAGAAGGTCTTAGTTACGAAGAAGACATGTTGGCAGAGTTAACAGGTTTAAGAGGACCCGATTTACGGGATCGATGCATTATTTCATTAGGCGAGTAAGTCAAAGGATATGCCCACAATGTGAGGCTACAGTCCCTTAGTTTTGTTATTTTCCGTTTCACTGGAAATAGTTTGAAAGTGGCGGTGTGTGACATTGATTTTAGTGGATCATTCCTTAGTTTCCATTGTTACACTGAATTCCCTGTTAATTCATTCCAATTTCGTACAACTTTATATTGAAAATCTCTGTTAAGTTGGTTCGAACGAAACGAGAATCTGCTGTAGGCCTCTATCGCGCTGCTGGATTGAACGAATGACAAATGATTATGCAAAGTAGCAGTATAAGAAGAGAACAATCTAAAACGATTGTGAGCTAAATGTGATGAACCTGTGTGGTTCACATTCAAGTCTGATGTGGACCACAAATAGTCTGTTTTGTGTTTCGAGGTATAACATAAGATAAGTCCAACAAATTGAGCGACCTAGACTGATATCTGCGATCCATCACAAATTGTGTCTTATTACAAAATGCTAGATCACATACATTTTAATCACTTGATCCTAATACGAGCTGATGGTTGAAGTAGGACGAAAGATGCTTGCTTTATTCCGGGGGGGGGGCAAAAAGGAAATATTTTATAGAATAAAATTCTTTCCCTTACTTGGAACATACCCATAACTTAATAGTTGACCTAATAGTGACCATAGGCTCAATAATTTGCTATGAGTTGCATGAATAACGAGATAATGTGAAACGTAACACCAATGGTAGTTGGTCACTATGCAAATGTGTATTATCAAGCCGGATTAGAAAATCCGTCGTGTGTCATTGTAGGAGCGGAGACGCAGGATGGTATCTCTATAAAATAAATAAATAAATAAACAAACAAAACTAAATAAAATAAAAATGATATATTTCTACCGATTTCCGAGTAGGAATTCTCACCAAGCAAGTATAAAAGAGATTGTTAAATTACTTCCTTATAAGGCATTCATTTTATGCACCTCATCATGGAAGAAAAATTGACTGCAAAGTATGGTCTTCTTATCACAAGAAAACATGAATAATGTCAAAAATGTATACCTGGAACTAGGTCTTGAGCAATTGTTAAACTTTTACACAATAAACTGTTGCTATCACGTGTTTAACTGATAAACAATCAAAACAATTTTACCGTAAACAGCTCTAAAATTTGATTCATCGTCGAAGATTTGATTGTATATCTAAGAATAAATAATTTCACGGGGCGTTTGAAACTCAAAATATAAGGTACCTGATTATTTTACCTAACCGACTACCATATATATATCGCTCTTATCTGATGAATATGCTCTGCTTTTCCTTCCGCATTCCAGATAGGGTGTACGAATCCCAGATGAAATAAAGTCACGAATATTTTACGATAAAAGAATTATGTCACCATATATCGTAGCTCATGAAACTCATGAAACCCTCTGATATTTAGATAAAAGCTGCTGATTCAACATTCCACAATCCTAGTGATTTGAAATTTGAATTTTTTTATCGCTTTTTGATGACCAATTGATCTCATCGATGACGCAGTCAGACATATAGGGTCATGAGCGATGGGATGTCGGTGGTGTCAGCCGGCGTCCACTCACTATCAAACGTAACCTTAGCTTGACCACTCTTGGTAGTGAGTGGAATCAAACCAAGGGTGGTCAAGCTAAGACCTGGCACGAGGGGTTGAAAACTCTTTCCAGGAGAGTCGGTCACATAGGTCCCGTTAAGCTCTCTGGCTGGGGAACTCGGTATGATCGAAACCGACGGTTAGAAACACTGACTGATATGGTTGAGTGTCGTAGGCCGTAGAGTTCATGTATTTTCTCAATTTCTTTTCAGCCAGTTTACCGAAGTTCTCAATTTTCTCTTCGACTCTACTTTCAACCTTTCTGTCTTTCTTCTACTGTTCGTCCAAATGGTCAGCCAAAAGATAGCGACCATAACCGGCGCATGAAAGTGCGTGGTTAATGATTGTGCAAACTGCAAAAGGAAAACTGAAGTGTTTTCAGGTGGGACTTTGAGGTTTAGTAAATAGCTGGCACATCAGGACTAAAAAACGAATCCGTCGCAGTCAAAACGGATGGTCGTATCGTTCTATTTTTGGTGATGTTTACCTCGTGGCTGGAAAAGCATTAAATATATGTTCCGACTGTGACGGGATTAGACAGTTGTTCTATCTCTACTCGCAGTGTAAACTGCTAAGGAAGAGTCCGATTCTTTGCTTCTACAGGTATTGATCAAACTCGTGCAACATGTCCCTGATTTTGGAACTAAGTTTAAGTTTCCGTAATCATATGAGTATATCCATAGCTATGGATGAAGAGTGTATATTCTGAACTTTATCTACCATTACAGTGGTATTGGCTTTCTTGTTTGAATTGGAGTGACCTCGGGTATCGCAATACAATTTGTAGTAGTTCAAAATAACAGTTCGGAATTAAAGAAATATTTTATACAGAGCAGCATGCAATTTTATTCTTTCTAATAAATGATTACTGATTCCGGAGAGTGTTTATTCGAGTAAATACAAGTAGTCTAAATTGCTCATTTTTTTATGCGGTACACAGTGAATACGTCGTCTAACTAAAGTAATACATAATTTATGTGGGTACAAACTACTCCCGTAAAGCTCATCTTTCCGAAAGAACGAAAGGCATATTAAAAGAAACATAAAAACTGTAATCGAAAACGTTTCCATGTCAGAAACAGGGATACGTAAGCCACCTCGACAGTGGCCACAGTGCAGCGTGTATTAGAGGAGACAGGTAAGTGCTGTTTGACAGTCAACTTGATGGACTACCCACCGTGTTCAAATATAATTAAGAGCAAATATAACACTGACAAAATAAAGCTAAATTTCTAGCACCACTTTATAACTAAATCCTTGTCATGCGTTTTGATTGTGACCCTGTAAATGTTACTACTGAGACACCAGAAATCGTCTTTGAGGTCGATAAATCATATAATTTAATGACATGCAACAAATAGAAGCAAATAAACAGATTGCTATTATTATCGATTTTTCGCATCTCATGTGTGGCAATATCATATTCGATCGCGTGAATGAAACTCCAAGCGTTCGGGAGGACAAATGTGTTGAAATTTAGAGTACTATTGCACGACCTCGATCACTACCTGCATATAAATACTCCCCATTTGATTCATGAATATTTGCTGATTTAGTTATTCCTCATTGGGGCATAATTTTAATTTTAATAGCTCACTTCATGCGTGACCATCTATAGTACCAATCCAGTCAGCGTTTTGCAGTTGTTCCTAAGACGTGTCTTTGCCGAACTATACCACATTGGACAAAACTGCAGTATCAGTCAGATAGCTTTAATGTTTTGCTTGCACACTTCACAAGCTTAACAGATTTCTACCTCCTACGGCTCTTTACATCAACCCTGTTGTGTTTTGAGCACCCATTACTTCGTCTTGCATCTTTCCACTGTACCTAATGGGTGTTTTTGTTCCCAGTGGTTCTATTGATTGTCAGCATGCAGATAATATATTTGTTATTTACCCTCACATATTCTCGTCTTTAGTCGGTTCTAGACAATTTGAGAAACTTTTGTAACTGATCTATACCCCAATCCCTATAACGTGATATAGCAGTTAAAAATTCTTACGACATGGATTTACGTGCAACATGATGTGTTCGTTCAGGTTTATCTATCATGAAAATGCTGTTCTCCTGCCACGAATACGTATAGTAAAATATTTGAGTTTAGCAATGCGCCACTGAATAAGACTACAATGAGGATAATCAGCGTCGTTTATTTCAGAACATTCAGTGGTATCTCGTTACATGTAAGATACTTGTATCTCAGTTTCTAATTCTTTGCGTAATACTTACACCATGATCTAGACCCAACCCAAGAAAACTCTTTGTTCCATTGCTGTTAGCCATGATCTGCCGACACATTTCTCCCGTGCCGAAAGGATAAAATGTTTTTGAAAATACTTCCGATGTGCATATGAGTATCATACATCAATAATATGAACAAACCAATATTGGCTTTTACGTGAGCTACGGAATCAAATATTCCATACATACGATAATATTACTTTCCCCAAAATAAATGGACTGGATCCCGAGGGCTGTTCAGCCGTTCTTACCTAACCTAGAACTGATCAGTTCTAGCTTAGTAGTAAAATGAGTCAACAATTAGGTGACACAATTAGCTATATTTTGACGCGAAACAACCACGAATGTGAAGTACGATGGAATCGGAGTAACGGCAAATTGATTCAGCCCTTGAGTACGTGTAAATGGGCAGGTGTTTCTTGGAGACAAAAACTACTACTGAATTTCAGCGCTCATTGAATCACATTGAAGCGTTTAATCTCACACGTAGGTTTGCATCCACTGGAGGATTGTTTTCACGTGCTCCATTCTCAAGTTAAGTCAAGTCAAGAAGCGGATTTAATTCTCCCTATAGGGGATGAACATTCAGCTACTACACAATCACTCTTCTTTGGAAATTACATCGTAACAAAATGCATGATGATACGTTACATATACAAAAGCCAATTTAGCAAAGATTTTGTCTAAGAGTCCCAATGACAAGATCAGCG
>UZAN01043929.1:0-27126 GCA_900618425.1 Echinostoma caproni
CATATCAGCCATCCTTACATGGTTCATGGAGTTATTGATGCATGTCCTCTCGAGGGTTTCCAAAAACAGACTGTAAATACTTTACTTGATTGACTTTATTATTTGCGAGTTTATTAGTATTTGAATTAGGATCATTTATTTCGTTGATCTGCATCATTCGGTATAAATCAACTTTTGTTTCTGTGTGGGCTTTGAAGGTTATAAGGCAGAGCGGTCAAATTCCAAATACCAATGGTGACGTATTTTCGTGACCAACAGACTTCGGGTTCCGTGGCCACTGTTTGCTTTGTATCAAGCGATCAGACCATGAACTATGAGCAAACTGCAAAACTCTGGCCCAGCTTCGATTAGTGAAAATTTCTAAATCAGACGGTCAGGTGAATAGTTTAGGTATAGGTAAGCCTGGTTGCTCCACATGAACCTATGCAGCTCTGTATATTGTGACTTGACGAAATATGTTATTTTACTATCGATTCAACGGTTCTGGTTCGAGAAGGCCTTCGAAAGCAATACGTGATTATGCTCCGAGATAAATTGTCATGTTGCGAAACGATTTTCCCATTACACCTCACACTCAGTGCTTTGACGTAACCAATCCATGAAGTGCCAAGTAACAAAAATATTGTGTATTAAATATTACGAACAAGAGAAATTCCTCCAACCCATCATTGCACATGGATTTACTAATCGTGTGAACATTGTTTAAGCCTCCTCGGTGAAACAGAACAATGATTTCGTAATAAGCTGATATGTCCACTAATTGTATTTTCCAAGTGTATTGTCATCAACCACGCAAGCATAAAACTTCGTATTGATGAATGGTATTTTCAATACCGTTTAAAGGGAAAAAAGCACACCCCCACGATTTATGAACTTTACCCGTGCACCATTGGTCATCGACTAGGGCACGGGCGATATACAAAGGTTCCTTTGTTTCGGTTCTTCCGCCGCGTATGGCCAGAGGAGGAGCTGAACCATTGGACGCTTGTACCCATTTGTATCTGAATGGGATGGAAAAAAATAAGTGTACAGTTTTTGTGATAAAAAATAAAACACAAGTAGGTTATATGTCCAAAGTTTCAATGAAGACATTGACCTGTCGTTCTTGTTACATGTTCGAACTGAAGTTTCGATAGAACAACTTGACAACAACCGAATGCTGACCGTGTCCGGGACAAATTCCACGTTTCATATACCGCCTCCTGCTTCTATGTACATGCGGAAGTAAACAGGTCGAGGGCACGCAAGACCATAGATTACATTGGTTGGCGCTCGTGTTACGCATGTCACCAGAAAGGCTGCCACGGCAATCGATCTTTGCGAGGCAGGTAGCGGTTGAAAAAAGATCAAGGGTGATCAAGCGAAGATCTAGTATGAGGATGTGAAAACCCTAACCAGAAGGCTAGATCACATAGACCTTGTTAGACTCCCTGGCTGAGAACCCAGATATGATGTTCAACGATGCTTAGAGACACTGAGTGATATGGTTGGGTGTCGCAAACAGTGACATTCGTGCATCCACTCATTAATCTCCTAACACCAATCTATACGAATTCGACATCTTCCGCTTGAAGTCGCTTTCAACATTCAATCTTCATTCTGTGCTTTTATNACCAAAACCGGCGCACGAAAGTGCATGGTTAATGGCTGTAAAAACTGAAACCGAAACTGCCGATGTTTGGTTTTAGTTTAGTTTGTACAACCATTAACCATGCACTTTCGTGCGCCGGTTTTGGTTGCCATCTTTCGGCTGCCAATTTGGATGAACATTACGAGAAACACAGGAATAGTTGAAAATAGGATCGAAGAGAATATTGAAAATTTCAGTGGATTCATGATACAGAGAAATTGAGAAGATGCAGAAACGCCACTGTTTACGACACCCAGCCATATCACCCAGTGTCTCTAACCATCAGTTACGATCTTCTCGAGGTCCCCAGCCAGGACGCCTAACAGGACCTATGTGACCTAGTCCCAAGGTTAGGGTTTTCATACCCTCGCGCCAGGTCTTAGCTTGACCACCCTTGACTTTCTTCCACTCGGTGTCTGCTTCGGTGAACATCGCTCGTTGTGGCAACCTATTTGGAGACATGCGTAACACATGTCCCAACCAGCGTAATCTATGGAGGTCGACCAGTTGCTCCAGTGGGTAACCGCGGATACCCAAAACTCTGCTCCTAACCTCAACATTGCCCATCCGGCTGCCCCACCAGATTCGTGCAATGCTGCGTAGACAGCGGTGTTCAAACACCGACAGTCTGTCTTTATCTTGTTTTCTTATGCAGCGTAGACAGCGGTGTTCAAACACCGACAGTCTGTCTTTATCTTGTTTTCTTAATGGTCAAGTTTCTGCTCCATATAGCAGAACTGGCCGAACTACTGCAGCTTATACTCGACCCTTCACAGATAGCCGGATGTCGCGACGACGCCACGGATGTCCCAAAGAGCAAATGCCAACCGAGACTTCTGTATGCGAGCTGACACTTCATCCGTGATGCGTCCACCGGGTGAGATGCAGCTGCTCAAATAACAAAATTTATCTACCTGCTCTATTACTTCCCCAGTTAGAGTGAGGCTGGGTGCTGAACCGACCCAGTCTTGTAGTAACATTTTACACCTGGAAGATGCAAAACGCATACCAAATATGGCTACACTGGCATTCAAGTTATCCAGAAATGCTTGCAACTTACCTGCATCTTCACTTAGCAGCACAATGTCGTCTGCATTCTCTAGATCAGACAGTCTGCCACCTGGGAGTAAATCGATGGCACTATCCTCGCACGAGGATAGGGCTGTTTCCATAATCAAATCTAAAACAAAGTTGAATAGAAAAGGAGAAAGAGTGCAACCCTGACGAACACCACCTTCCGTGGTGAACTCGGGAGAAAAAGTGCCGTAAGCCCGGGCTCGACTTCGGCTATTAGTAATAAACTTCTCGGGCACACCATTCAGGGAAAAGCAGCGCCAGAGTTTAGAGCGGTCGACTGAGTCAAAAGCCGCTTTCAAATCGAGAAAAACAGAGATTATGGATCTTTGAATGCTCCAGAATTTGATGGAGAGTGAAGATATGGTCAATACAACCTCGACCGGGTCTAAAACCAGCCTGGTTCTCACGCATGCACCCCTCACGTGCGGCAGACAATCGACGGAGTATGATACCGGGGAGAAGTTTAGAGGCAATGTTGATTAAACTTATTCCTCTATGGTCTTCACAGGAGGACCCGTCGCCTTTCTTGTAAATCGGTATGATAACCGATTCACACCATTAAGTTGGAACCTTCTCCCTCTCCCACACTCAGCCCGAGAGTTTTGTTAATTCCAAAACCAAGGCTGAACTTCCGTCCCTAAAAACCGATGGGGACAGCCCGCCGGAGCCGAAAGCCTTATGCCTTTTGATATAACTTATTTATCGGGTAACCTCCATTTCAGATGGAGGACTAGCATCAACTGGCAGAATTTGCCCACTCAAGGTGACGGGTGAAAGATCAGATGTCAATGGGGGCCAACTGAACTGAGCCTTGAAGTGTTCAGCCCATCCATTAAGACGGCGTTGCCCATCGTGAAACAATGTGCCATCAGATTCCGTTATTAACTCACTTACGCCTACTTTCCTGGGGCCTGTATTCCTAATTAGACGGAAAAGATTGCGACTATTGCTGATAGCCACAGCCTTCTCCATCTCTCTACATTTCTCTACCCACCACTTCTCGCGGTCATTCCTCAGACTGTTGATCAGCTGGCGTTTAAGGGACTTGCGGGCTGTGTCATATGTGGCATCCGGAGGCACGATTCTGCGGGCTTCCACCAGGGCAGCCGAGGTCGACCAGATCCATCGTTTGTGTTTTCAACCTGCGCTAGGGTCCGACGTTATTTTTAATGATATTTGCATGGCTTCTTTGATTTGCTTCATTGAGTGTTCATTGAGTCCTTCGACTAGCGATTGAACTGACAGGCGACCGGAGAGCTCCGCTTCGAAGGCCGATTTGCAGCCATCGTGGACGCTGTATCGTGGGTATCCGTTGTCGGTGGCTTTTCTGCCGTTCTTTGCCAGGCGTAAGGAGAACTTGGCTCGTAAAAAGGCGTGGTCTGTATCTACAGCTGTTGAACAGTAAGAGCGGCAGTCTTGAATTGATCCCCTCCAGCGGTAACTGATGGCGATTTGGTCGATCTGGATCCAGCGTTATGAAGAGGTTAGCGGTTTCCATGTAAGACGGTGTCGTTTCTTGTGTGCGATGTTCGTGTTTGACATGAACAATCCGTGGTCCGTACAGAATTGAAGTAGGCGATCTCCGTTGTCCGTCCGGTTGGCTGGGATTGCATGTGGTCTACCTTTCTGATTCGTCCAGGGATCCCACTTGAGCATTGAAGTCTCCGGTGACTACTACGACGTCCGTTGATTGAGCACTTTGGAGTAGTTGAGGAAGATCCTGGTAGAATTCATCCTTCAATCACATGCACTGCAATCGGCCGGTGCATACGCCGATACAACGAATAAGCATCAACGCTTAGTTCTGTAGCTGTTGACGCGTACTGAACCGTTGAGACGTACAGCGCACAATCGGCTACTGACTGGAATCCAGTCAAGAGACGAGCGCTCAGCCTTGGCACTCAGCGCAATCCCGACACCAGCAACACCGCGAGCTTCGGATGCCGAATCGCTTGACACAAAAGGTGAAGCGTGAGGTTGAGGTTGGATCAGGAGAATGCAGAGAGATAATGAAAAGGGGGTCTTGTATGCGTGTTTCGGAGACAAAACATACATCTACATTGAAAGTTTCAAGGGTGACAGCTAAGGCAGCTTGTTGATTGATCTGATAGGGCAAGCGGACTTTGAACGCGGCTAAGTGAAAAGGGGATTTTGGCTTTAAAAATCCTAACTTCTGATTGTCTGGCTTTGCTTGCAAAACACTGATTGATATTCGATGGGTGGCGTAAACAGGATGCATCTGGGATTATTTGGGGTTGAGAAGAAGAACTAGACAGATGGGAACGAGGGTTTTCCAAATGGTTGCCTAAGACTTTAGGGCACGGCTTACTTCGCGGGTGCCCACACCGACGATGGGGCTTTTCTTTGGGAACCCTAACCGGAGCCTTTGACTCAAAAGTCTGACCCACAAGGCAGTGGTACGGAAATCCAACACGGGAGCGTAAACGAAGCACCCGTGGGAGCCTCTATAGACCTGTCACGCAAGGCCTTTGAATTTCGGTAAAGTTTGTTGTTCGCTGGTGCGTTGATTGTCAGTCCGCTTTTCGGGATCGGCTCTTAGCCTCATGCACCCAATGAGACAAGAGGAACGTGGACGGGACAGCACCTTATTGGCTGGGGGGCTGCTCAGCTTGGGCGGGCGGTAGCTGTCCGATGAAATGCGAAGACTCCTCCCACCGTTGAGAGGAAGCCCCAGGTACCCCGCTCCTACGTCCATCTAGCGGGGTATTTTTTGACCGGTAAACTGCCCCTCACTGTGTTTATTTACTGGAGTAACCTCTCCAGGGGCGGGTGTGGATAGGAGGAAGCCAGAAGGTGCTCAAGCAGCTGGCCTTGTGTGACTGAGCTTTGTCTGGTCTCTACCCGCAGACCTTTCAGGCATGATTGAATCTACGGCTGTGAGAAGCCATCCTGTATAGCTCGCAGGGTCATGGAGGCACGCAAGCCATCACACCACGTCAAGGTGCAGTCTCGTCGTGATGGGACTGCCGATGTATTCGATGTATAACATGTTCACGTATGATTCACACTAAATCATTCATCACATGCAATGAATGGGACAGTCCGAAAAATGCTTTTCGAATCCTTCTGTATCAAAACATCAGCCAACCACACCAGGTCGCCGTGGCAGCTGCCACTCGAAGTTACCAAGTCAACTAGTGTAAGCACAGTGAGTTGCCCGTCAGTATCGAGCTACCATTGTGAATGTTACTCGTCCACAACAGTGGTTACACCCCGTGCGCCTACAACTGATTCGAATCTTGTTCACATACTTTTACCTTCCCTATCTTTGAATCTCTCTTCTAATGTGCTTCGAAACCGATTACACATTCGAATGGTGTATGCACGCAGCTGTGGCAGCGGTGGCTGGTCCCGGAGCACTCTGTGATCGGGGAAAATTATGTTAATCTCGTGAAAATAAGAAATAATGGAACAAGTTGCGGAATATTTCGGGAGATTATTGAGCAGCGTTAATAGTGTCCCTAGGAAAAACCATATCATGCATCGTTGCTAATTTCTACCTGAATTATCTTCAGTTCACTCCAGAAAAGTGATCAGAGTCACACTTCGAGAGCGTGTGCACTTGGTTCATGTAAATTAAGTCTTCCGTATAGCACCGGAAATGGTATGGGTCATATATATGAGGACACCGTGGGGAAATAGAACTCCCGCAAATTCGGTTAGCTTCATTTTCCCCGATCTCTTACAGAACATGGCTTATCGACGTGCACGCATGTAAAGGACTAACAAAAAATGCAATGGGCTATATCTATAGAGTAACAATGCATTATGATATCGATGGATATTGGAGAGATAACAACATGGCAACCATTGATGCATTGATGAAACCTATGTTTTCCAACTCACGGTGGGCGATGTCGGAAGACGGACGTGTTGCACAATACTTCGAATTCGATAACTGAGAATTCTTCACCTCCGTAGGATACAGATGCTTCAGGTGTGGTCCCGGACCATTTACCTGGGATTATATCCGATTCATGACGGGCTCGGATTATGTACAATCCGGGTTTTGCTTCAACCGCGTTTGTTGGAACAGTGGCTTTCACGTCAACTGGGATCCATGAGAGGGCAATCTCATTAAAAACCGGTTCGCACACCATTCTGAAAAATGCAAAATTCTCTTTTCGATTTGGTTACACTAAGAGCCACTGAAACGAAGAGAAAGGAAACTTACCAAATCGTTGTTCGGTGCATTGTTTGTTTGCTTCTCACATCTAATTATACTGTTTCGAAGTTGCCTGCATCAGCACACACCTACTACTGAGTAATGGTTATTTGCGCCTAATCACCTGAGCTTATTCGGATTTGCATCATCACACACCATGTAGTTCACTTGGAGAGGCACAAATTTCATTTTCACTCACTGACTGTGCACGTGGGCTGTCGCCGAAGTACGCCAATAGTTTGAACACAACTGGTCAAGGTCTTTGGTTGACTCGTGATTGGTTTATTGCACTACGTGCATTCTTATTGGTTCTTAACCAGTCGTTCACATTCGGTCTGACCGATCGATGCAAAACAGTGGTCATGTGACCCTACACTCGAAGGCTATCAGTCACGGAAATACGTTATGATGTGTATTTGGAGTGTGATCGCCGGTGTCTTTTATCGGTGACAGCCCACACACAAACAAAAATTCATTTATATGGATTGATGCAATTCAGGAAAATGGACGACCGTTATTTAAATACAGGCAAACATGTAAATAGCAAAGTTAATCGAAACGATGTATGGTTTTTGGAATAAACCGAGAGGTCAAGGGTCTACACCTGTTCGATGAGTAATAAACGGTACTATTTTCTATAAAAGATGTGCACGAAGCATAGTAAATGCGACATAATCCGCATCACTAACTCCGTGAACCATGTAAGGATGGCTGATATGATGTAACCCATTCCAAAACACTTCCTATGCGTTCGAAAAAAGTAAATAAATAGGTTTTAAATAATAATCACATAGACGCTCAACATGAAATGTCAAAGTAGAATACTATTTACTTACATTTGGAATAACTAATGCTTTTTGTGAATACTGAGACAAAACGCAGTGAACAATAGTGGATCAGGGAGCAGTAGAGTAGTGTTGGTTTGTACAATAACTATCACACAATCCGTAGCAGATTGATGCAATGATTGGTCGTGATTTATTGGCCAACCACGTCCTTTATAGTTGGTATGTTTGGCCGAGACGTGTGACCGCCACGGGCGTCTCTTTTCTCTTGACCCTGTAAACACAATCAGTGTTTATTATTTTATCATGATGTGATACGCAAATATAAGTGGGTAAATTGGACGTTTAAGTGACGTGGTGATACACCAACCAGATTGCGTCCTTGACACTCAGATTGGTCGACCAAATTACAGGTTTGTGATTGGTCTCCCACTCATCCAATCCTGAATCGACTCGGTTAGGGCTTGACGAAAGTGATTATGGTGTGACGCGAATCGGTTTGCCTTCTGACAGGTTCTATAAGCCATCTTCTAAGCTCTCTTTCATTGAAGGTGAATTTGTGAGTTCTACAATGTGGTCTCGCGTTGGATTAGCATGTCTCAATCAGGTATTCAGTCCAGATTAGAGGTCATACATCACGTTTCCACATCACCTTGAGATTTATCCCTTTGCACGTTGTAAATGATCGATTCGATAGTCTCGCACCAGAAGATTTAGATCACCGTCAAACATTCTGCGACAAGCATCACTTCGCCTGTTGAATTGCTGTTCCACTCTGATGTGTCGAAACACCGCCTCTTCCGTTTACGTTTGATAGCATCGCTTTGTACCCGAACTTAACCTTGAAACAGGACCTCAGCTGGGGATACTGCGTTTGGCATTTGTAAATGCGTGGTCTTGCTATATGCTTTTGTGGACAAAAGTATCGATTTTGTGTCCCATAGTGAATCCCCTTTAATCTTTTGATAGTCAGTTTTTCGTTTAGTAAACCATTTTTTGGTCTTGTACTTCCAGGTTAATACAAATCTGATTCAAATGAGCTTTCAAAAGTCGAAGGTCGTGAATCCAATACAGATCAAGTATGTTCAAGTTTGAACGGTTCGCGGCATACAGAACAGGACAACTCATGGGCTGCTTGAAAGAGGGGAATGCTGAAAACAAATGTGAACCCAGCAGTACACCAGTTTTCACAGTTTCTTGCCGCCTAGACAAAAGAGAAATCCCATTCAGTACCTTCTTTCGCGTGCACGAAAGATATGCTCCGAATCCAAATTCGCACGTAAACTTGATCAGATTAAAGCATTCTAAGGGGAAACGGATACCCTGGTAGATTCATCGATAGGAACATAGAAGGAAAGTTGGAACACTAGCTCGCTCAGCAAGCCCCGAAGAAGAAGCTGTTTACCGATATGTGATTCAAAGGAGACGACTTGTTTGATCTAATTAGGAGACGTTTGGTGCTTGCTATGAGAGGAAATTTTAATGCAGCCAGTTTTTCATGTGCATTCACAGGCTGACCAACAATGATAATATCCAATAAAGACAGTTTACCTATGCGGGCCTCATTGATGGTCATCTATTTCTTCAGCTGTGTTTGTAACGCAACCTACATTGGCCGAACGGGGAGACAACTGTCTCAGCGGATTATAGAGCACCGTCCACACTGACTTCAACATGGTGGCCTTCAAAGTTTTCTATAGAGTACCACCCCATTCATCCAAGTCGCTGCCTCTTCACGCCCTTACCACAGCGGAAGCGGTCTGCATTCGTTTGTTCGCATCCAATCTATGTGCACAAAAGAGATTGGCCCATGCCATTCAACTGCCGTGACCGAAGATCGATTGAACACGGATGACGCAGCACAAACTGATTGAAGTGTTGTGGTGACCCAAGTGCGTGAAAAACTTCGAATCACTCATTCCCCCATCCCTCTCCCTTTCAATCAATCATCATGAAGTCTGAATGACCAGGTGCCTATTCTGCTTCAGCATTCTATTTCCTTATTTTATATGTACAAGCTAGAAGATGAATCAATGAAAACAATTGTTCACCTTTGAACGTGTGTTCTCACATACAGAACAGCAGTAGCGTGTTCAGGGGCAATAGAACGTTCAAATGAGGCAGATTTATTGATGCGCGGTCTGTTGATTTTGGCCTCGTTTGTGACACGCTTGACAGACACGCTGGATATATATGGGGCAAGTCTGACAAAACGCCACACTTCGCACCTACAATCAGGCTGATGGCGGTCTTGAATGTTCCTTCCTTTTTTTGAAGCTCAATTTTTTTGTTACTCGTTCTTGGAGATTGTCTGAAACACATTTGGACAGGTTTTGGATTGGTTTGCCAGCATTGTCATGGAGTGCTTCACGCTAGTTGGTAATAGTCTGTCTGGAAGGTCATTTTCTGGTCCTCCGCCAGTCTGCTAAAAAATCTGGTGCGTGTATCTACATTTTGTGAAGACTGAGGGCCACATACAAATACGAGGCACTTGAATTGGTCAGTGACTAAAGAGTTGAATAAAAACGTGATTGATCTCTTTCCTTACAAATGTGAACCACTCACAAGCTACTGAGACGCACGTAGATCACACCAACGATTTAAACGTGATTTCGTGTAGATCGGGCAACGGAATCTCGGGATCAAACTGGTCAATGAAAAAAATACTGCTGGCAGAGTACAGTGGAGAGCATAAAATGAGGAACTTTCGTATTCCTCAACATAAACACCCCATTGAATTTATGTAAAGTTACGAACAATATGGCGATTACAGAAAGCCGCTTGCCTATATTTCGGAATGCATCTACATGCAGGATCCGGAATGGTGCGATCCATCCAGCAATTGACTGGTCGAAATCCTACTGAACGATGTGTCCAGGAAAACCTTCTCCATTGTTATCCTTTAACTGCCTCTGTCTGGTTGAAGGGTTCTATGGTGATCGTGTATAAGGTGAACATTCTTTTGTCTTTATATGAACGATTGCCTTTGTACAATTACGGCGCGTAATATAATTCGACTTCGAATATTCCGGTGTTTTATTTCATACTGCGCATCAGTTCGATTAGAGCTTAACTACACGAATTTATTGCGATTCGTATTTCAATACCTAGTGCAGATCATTACAGTTGGCGTCGCGGTGAGCTTCATTTCATTATGGACAAAGGCAACTTGGGAATTCTTAATACTCATTCGAATTCACGTTAAGTAGGAGATTATTTGAAACATTTCGAGATTTGATGTCTCACCCGCAAGAGTCTCTATGCCGAGAGGAAGACGACACATTTTATTATTGCTGTTGGAAAGGAAGCTTATACACAGATTAAAAATTTGGCATTCCCAGAGTCACCAATACAACTGAAGTACGACGAATTGAAGGATCTGTTGCTAAAGCAATTCCAGGCAGTCAACTTCGAGTCAGCTGAGCGAGCGAAATTCCATTGCCTGGCTCGTGATCTTAATCAGTCCGTTTGAGACTTCATTTTTTAGTTTCAAACTTAGGCGTCGCACAGTTGTTTCAAAGGTCAGTTGTAGACCCAGTTCCCTGATAGACGAATTGATGGAATCAACTATTGTGAGCTACAGCAGCAGTTATTGTTGATTCCAAACTGCACACTTCAAGCCGCATTGGTGGTCTGTGAACAATATCAGGATGTACGTGCGGCCGTACAACAGTAGCCGAAAGTATTGTTCATTCGCAAACCTTGTTCAGTGCTTGAAGCTTAACAGACGCGGCAGTTCAAATTATCATCAATGTCATGAATCATATTTCGACATCCACACAACCTGCAAACAATTACATCCGCCACTGGAATCCTTGCAAATCATGCGGTGGGCGACATTCCCGATTGATTAGCAAATTTTGCAATGCCAAGTGCCACAATTGGGGTAAGTCTGGGCATATCCAGTCTGTTTGTCGAAGCACACGTAACTGTTTGACACAAAACTCAGTCCCCGATTCATGCTTGTCTGCCGATTTTCAGTCTCTTGCCTTACCAATTAACATCTACAAAAAATCGCAACAAATTACCCGTACATTCACAGCCAATCACTGTCTTTGTCATTCATTCATCATTGACACAGCGTGAATTCGTTTATTTCAAATACTGTTCTTCAGCGTTTGAAACCACGTGTGTATCTTGACTCAACTGACATTTAGGTCACAGGTATAACTGGTCATAACCTTCTTGTTTGGGTTTTCTTGTTGATGAACATGGCTTTCGTCCTGATCCTACTCGTTTTTCATCTCTTTCTAATGCACCTTCCGCCAATTCCATTCATTCATTACTCGGTTCATTTCAGTGTTATTCTAGATTCATTCCAGATTTTGCCACAAAAGCAGAACCATTGTTCACAATTGTCTCACAGCGAACATTTCAATGGACACGTATTCATGAAATCACACTTAGAGACTTACTAAGTTTTCTTTCCACTGATGCGGTTTTACATGCCGTTTCACCCAAAACGCTTTCGACAGTAATCACGGACTGATCACCAGTTGGCATTGCAGGAACATTGGAGCAGAACGGTCATCCAGTTCTATGCTTTTCTTGCAGATTGAATTATACTGAACGTGGTTACTCCCGAACACAGAGAGGCTCTTGCAGTATACTGGTCTGTTACTAGATTTCACAAATAATTATACGCCCCACATTTCACAATTATATCGAACCACGAGGCATTGCATTTAATTTACAATCCCCACCGATCTCTGGCAAAGTCATCAGCGGCCATAGGACAGTGATGGAGCGTCGCACTAGCCGGTTATTCTTACGATATTCAACATCGCAAGGCTCATATGACTCAACACGTGGACTTTTATTGTGTTATGCTTTATCGGAGGAGCCTGGCACATCTGATTTTTTGTTGAGACAACCACTCCTTACCAATCGATCTGACCTAGTCCGAGAGACAAAGATGTACTATCATGCAGTTCTTTCTTGTGTTCGACACGGTTGGTGAGCTGACACCAAGCTCCCATTCCCAGAGTTTTATAAACGTAGTGAAGAACTTTCAGTAACTTGTGATGGAACATTATGTCTCCATGACCTAGCAGTCATCCCTCAATCTTTATGCTCTACAGTGCTGAGTGAGCTGCATTCGGGATATCTCGGTACTGAGAAGATGTAATCACTGGCAAGTTTGAATTGTTGGTGGCTGGAGCTTAACAGAGATTTGCGTCGAGTGGTCAGATCATGTACTGACTGCATCCACAAAGTTCGCACACAACCATCTAAGTGGACTCCTTGGCCAATCAATGTCTTCTGAACCCTGGCAGCGAGTCCATGCTGATTACTGTGGCCCCTTCCTAAACAAATACTAGGCTTTAGTGATTATTGACTCTTATTCACGGTGACCTAATGTTTATTTCACCACGTCACCCAATAACGAATTCACTATCACGTTCAGCTGGGAGGGTGTTCCACAGGCTGTCATCAGTGATAACGATAGTCAGTTCGTAGCAAAGAAAGTGACGGATTGGTTGGAATCTATTGCCTGCTGACATGTACTAACTCCCAATCCGCACCCACAGACAAACCGTGCAGCAGAAAACTTCGTTCGGACATTGAAAAGTGCAATTGCATCCTGTCGCATGTCTACTTTCGCTGATTTAGACAAGGGTGTTGATAATTTATTCATGCAGAATAGGAAATTTACTCATGTTTCTACGGAGAGCAGTCAGGCCAAATTATTCAAACATTGTATACTTCGTATTAATCCTCTTAATCTGGAATCAGCTGAAGTGATTTATCATAGTGGAAATGAACTACGTCCTTCAAAAGGATTGGTGTTGAACCTGATGTTTTAAAGAATGTATTAACTCCTTGACTTAAACGATGGATCAGTTCATCACAGACATAGGAACCAAATAAATTGCAATACTCCCAATTTTGAATGTTCTACTCCTTCTCTTTCTGAATATCTATTTTGCATACTACTCACCAATATGAGTAGTACCTCTAAGCACTATTGCTACAACCACTGCTGCTACTACGAATGCTACAAATACAACGGCTATAAGTTGGTACATTAAGGAGTTGGTTCAATAACCCCTACGGCTTCTTTCAGCTCCATAAACCAACTACTTTTGTATTCGCTTTGATTGATACAGCTGTTTATACCAATACTGCGATTACTACTATTGCCTACATCCAACCACTATTACAACCACCACTAACACCAATAGTGCTACTGCTATTATAATTGTTTACCACTCCACTTGTGCTAGATTTGCTAGAAATAACAATACATCTTCACTATCGCTATTGCTTTTGTTATTACTACTACTAATAGTCCTACTGACCCAAATTCACATGCGAGTGCCGAATTAAGACGAATTGTACACAAAGTGAAAGTCGCTTTATTCCAGATTTGATTGGATATAATCTGGTCTCAACTACAGCTCTTAATCGTCTCGCCCATTCTCCCAACTACCGCGGAGACGGCCGAGAGAAATGACAATAACTCTGAGAACACCGGTACTGGCTCTCCCACAGTTTTGTTACGATGATATGAACAAGGAACCAGGAGAATCACCCTTGAGACCCATGCTCAACCCCAGAGCCAACCGATAGTTCTCTGGCAGAAAACGTTGCCTTTACACGAGCTTGTTTCTCACAGACTGCGTTCCTTGCCGCAAATGGTATATCAGACTCAACGAACTCTTGTTTCACTAAAACGTCCCCCAAGACGGCCACGATACAGTCGGCAGAGTTAACCCTGCTCACCCCGACGCGTTTCTGCCCCACAATCAACTGCCTTGTTTCTACACCAGTTTACAAGGTTTTCTCCGCAAACTATCACAAGTGAAACTGTGTTGCCAATTTGGTGAATGGAAAATTATTGCGATTACCGAAACTTGGCTGAAAACCGACATTCTGGACTCAGAGTTACGCTCGCTCGAGCATCATGCTGCTCAGGCTAGATCGACCTATGATGGGCGCTGAGGAGTTACTCTATTTTAACCGTAAACTACAATTGAAAGTACTGTAGGTTGTAGCCCACTGTGTTGCAAGGTTCGACTGTCGCAAAGCGGTATCGGTTTGATCGGTGTGATATACCGCTCGCCTCCATCCACAGACTCACCTAGTGAGGTACTGTTGCAAACCGTATATCACATTCTCTCTGTAAGTGAAGTTCACTCATATCCTCATTGCGGGCCACTCAAATTGCCCACCTTTGGCTAAATCGGTGACCGTTTGAGAGGAAACTCGCTCACTGTATTCAATTGTATCCCCTTTACAGTTTTCTGACGGAGATAATGAGGTTTGGAGCCAACCAATCATCGTCGGTATTGGACTTGTTGTTACAAATGAGGAAGTGATGGAAGAAACAATTTTTACCATAAACTCTTCAGTGCATAGTGATCATGCTGCATCGATGTTTGACTACATTTGCTGTTCATCTTTACCGCAATTTTTTACGGTTAACTCTTGTATGGTTGTTGATTGCACCAAAACTAGATTTTGACGAGAGAATTCCAGTAAAAATTTCCATACAAACCGTGTGATTCTTTGGTATTCTGGCAATAACTTACGATTCATCTATCTGAAATGGTGCAAAGCATGCTCAAGATTAAAAGAGTACCTTTACAACTGGCCAAAGCTGGTCAAAATTCAGTCTAACAAATAACAAGCATTCGCGGAGGAATACTACAAGACGAGCTTGTGAACTATTTCCAATACTCAACTCAGATTGGTACTCATTCAACTTAGGGCTCCAAAAAGGTTGAGTAGAATGCGATGTCATCGATGTGCTCTCAATTTGTGCAGTATTCGGAATTTCCGACCATCTCACATTGTTAATGCACCCACAATTGATTTATTCAAACACCTACTACACCTTTTCCCATCAAGCTGTAGCCAAAACCCGCAAGCCTTTAGCCTCGACCCGTAACCCATTTAGCCAAAACCCGTAATGCTTTGGTAAAAACCCGTAGTCCTTTAGCCTCAACGCACAAAATTTGACCACGCCGCAGTAAGCGAGTCAGATCCAAAAGTATCGGAATATTCTAAAGTCTACGAATGTTGAAAGAACTATTTTTCATAGCTGTTGATGCTGCAAAGTCTGGCTGAGAAATAAGCTGTGGGTTTTGCATGTTGCAACACTTGTTGATTGGAGAAGTTGTAACCGATGTGCCCGTATGGTCAAACTATTTGACACATCTCGTACAAATCCAGTGCTTCTGTATAACATGTGATACTCCTAGGAGTAAAAGTCTCAAATGTAACTCACACGATACATTGTTTTACATTCATAAGTTAACTCTGATCATCATCAGAAAAGGACACAAAAACCTGCTGAGGATAACAAACCGTTCGTGGGAATACACTGTCGTAACTACCATCATTTTATCGACGGTGCAAGGTATGTCCTAATCACCACGGTCCAGGGCTAATTATTACTGGTTTCTGTATATAGCTTCTTACGAAACGGTGTCCCAAAGGGGTCTTTTGTGAGCACTGTCTATTGTCCTCGACCTTTTAATTTATCCACATGTGAAAAACAGTCCTCGCCTAGGAGTGTTGCATGTTATACAGAAACATTGAAGTTGTACGAGATGTGTCAAATAGTTTGACCATACGGGCACATCGGTTACACCTTCTCCAATCAACAAGTGATGCAGCATGCAAATCCACAGCTTATTTCGCAACCAAACTTTGCAGCATCAACATATATAGAAAATAAATGTTTTCAAAATAATTTACAACATTGCTTTCAATAATTGTTTTCAAAACATCCCAATAATTCTTGATCTGATTCCTCTAATACGGCGCGGCTACATTTTGTGCGTTGTGCCTAAGTAAGGGCTACGTGTTTTGGCTAAAGCATTTCGGGCATTGCCTAAAGGAATACGGGTCCAGGCTAAAGTATTGCGGGTTTTGGTTAATGTTACATGGGAAAACGTGTAGAACCCGTCAAACCGCACACCGATTCGCGTCACACCATAATCACTTTCGTCAAGCCCTAACCGAGTGGATTCAGGATTGGATGAGTAGGAGACCGATCAGAAACCTGTTATTTGGTCGACCAATCTGGGTGTCAAGGACGCAATCTGGTTGGTGTATCACCACGTCACTTAAACGGCTTGCGGGTTTTGGCTAACGCCTGATAGGAAAAGGTGTACATGTAACAATACCAAATAATAAATTTTGACACTCGTTACAGTACACAAAACAAAGAAAATTTGTGACATTCCTCATCTTTCTATGAACCCTAATCGATCCACCTGTGTGAAAAACCGTCCGGGATAAGAAAATTCACCTATTGTAGGTAGTTCTCGTAATAAATTTTGACTCTGATTTTTACGCGAGTTCTGGACAAATCGGCCTACGCAGAACGAAACAACATAACCCGAATGAATCTGATCACAGTTCAATGGAAGTCTTTTGACAGTCCGTTTTGATCGGCTATTGTTGTAATCAATAAACCCACTGGTTTACTCCCGATTTAATGTTCATATTTGAATAGTGCGAGAGTACACCAACCAACATTTCATATGTACATGAAACAAACTACTCATAAAACAGGTGAGTACCATTTACTCACACTCAGACTTCGTCCATTAAAATAAACGATACCTCTATTTTCTTATTCTTTTCCTACTACTACTACTACTCTGTGATGACGATTAGACAAATTATTGGAGGAACGTTTGCGCTCGATGTAATGGTATACATAGTTCCTGTCACTATTCATCAATCCAGTCTTCTCAGCAAGCTTTAGTTCTCTTCTACTTTGAAAAATCGTAACGCCTCGAAGTTGTATTGGAACATCTCAATCAATTCCTGATAAATATTTGTATACCATTTGTAGTCAACTTTTTTATTCAAGCTGCGCAAGTTAAAACACTTTTCTATTGTCCCACATGTTAAAAAATGAAAACGAAAGCCTCCGTGAAACTACCGCGTGTCATTTGTTTGCATTCCTGATCGCGCGATACAAGTGCACCGAAATGAGTGGAATGGTGTGGAGATCCAAACCGATTAGAGAACGACGTAAATAAAATGGAAACACAATCTCGCACCACCACTCAGTTGTTGTCAAACATGTTTTATGCGCTCCTGTGCAAATGCACACCTTCTGATGCACACAGTGACTGCACTATGTATGCCGGGAGCACGCCTAGTTATAACCATCAATGTGTTATCGATCAGTAAGTGATAAAATGAAGTTTGCACTCTGTGCGTACTGTCCTTTAATAAACTATATAGCTTTTGTATTATCGCCTACTTATTAGGCCACATCAATTCATGATAGTAAACTGGTGCGGGGAAAACAAGTCCCAATACCGGTCAGGTCAGTTACGCCCAATCCCGGAACCGGATTGGATCGGGTTGAGCATGATGAGATCTGAAGCACGATACCTACTCTTGAGTTCTCATTCGGTTTATTTTTAGTTTCTCCGCCTAAAGTAGTTTAATACCGAAACCAATTAAGTTTGGTGCTGCACAGTGACATGATTTTGCCTCGTAATTTCTTTTTTTTCTCAACGAAATGGAATTCCAAGCACCTAATTCCTTGTGTGCATTGACACTGTTGTACCCTTTATTATTTTCTCCCAGAATTCTTTTCGAAAACCCTGCATCCTCATCTTCCACATCCTCTTCCTCGCCACTTGATCACTCCTTTGTCTACTGTGATGTTTGATTTTGTGCATTTGTTCCTCTTTCCACACTCTCGAATGCAACGGCGGCTGAGGCCAGTAGAATTTTGATTCATTTCAATACTGCAAACCCTGGTAATCTTGCGATTTGTGATTTATACATAATCCAAAACGCCGTGCTTTGAATAATCTAGTGTTGCGTCATTAGATGATGTAGAACTATGTCCGATGACAGATGGAGTTTTGTAGATTTAACCGTCGTTCCTATACAGCGGACTTGACCCGATTTCGTCATCTGACTTTGGAAATCGTCCTCATCATGAATCGCACAGTATTGCTATGTGATATTTTGTTTTGAAACTTCTATTTACCTTTTAATTTGTGCATAACTCAAATGCCTCCCGACCTGGAAAATAGCAATTATGTTCGATTTGAGAACTCCTCTCTCATTCCGTGGCATCTTTCGATCTTGGATTGGTTCCGTATTGCTGAAGTCAATGAGCTTTCAAATATTATGGGATTATCCCAGTGAGTATAATGCAAAATAGTGTCAGAAATTGTTCCGGGAATCGCAGTTCTTTCTCAAGCATAACATCCGTTGAACTATCAGCCTGTATCGGATTGGATAATGATATTGGAATACTTTTCGGTTGCCGAATTTTTGCACGATCATACACAGTCCCCGAGAAATTTTCGAAATATAAGGCGTTCTTACTCATGAGTAGTAAGTTTATGTTCGTAGTATATCTCCATGCCTCAGAACGAAGTGTTTGGATTAACCTACTCCACTTGTGCAATTACCGGGTACCGTCTGTGACCTTGAAAGTTCGTTCAATTAAGACACATTAAGTGAAGCCATTTGCAATATTATTCTTGGTTATGATGGATCCCAGATCAAACGTTTGCATGTGCTTGTACAAGTCGAATAGGCCAATGCAAAACGATCAGCAGCAGCTCAGGAAAGAGAATTCCAAACGACAATCCAATATTTTGTCGTTCGCTTTCCAACCGAGATAGAAATTTCAGTCCCAAAATGAAAGATAGAACTGCCAAATCACAATCACCACCAGAAATTTCAACACGAACATTAACAGGGTATTAGGGAAAAGTAGAGCATATTTTGATTGGCAATTTGTCAATAATATATTCTACAGTTCTAAAGAAATGAGGTTAGTTGAGTGAATAACGAAATGGTAGGTGTCACTGCTTCCATCATATGTGAACAATGACAATGAACTTCCCAGTGCGATAAAAAAGGATTCTTTCCCAATCGAAAGCGGAGATTTCCGGGAACAGACGAATCTCAATACAGTGATCATGACCCACATTTTCCCTGGCTGATCGTTTACATTTTCCTGGATGTAAAACATACGATAAATTCTTACCATTTTGACTTATAAAAAATATAATCCGTGCGCTCTCATCTTTCCTGCATAATGGTTCCTGAGGAAGAATTCGTTGCGTCATACTGCTAGAGTTTCATACAGCTCATTCATTATCCCTGTCCTCATCTAAAAGCTTTAAAGCCCGTGATGACCTGGTCTCTGTTTGTCTACCAATTCAATCTCATCTGTGGTGGCACTTACGTAGGTCGTACAACAGCTAAGCTATCTAAATTCATCAAGAAATGTGTACCCATATGGCTTAGACACACGTTTGAATCGAAGTTGTTCCCAGTTCGACCGTTGTACTCGTGGTCGAAACCGGACATCTGTTGGATGCTAACTCAGCATTCACCATCATTGACCACGTCCCAAAACACAAATTCATATTTGGCTGTTCAAATCAAAAGGCTGGAAACAGCAGAGACAATTACTATCCGCTTGTTGAAACCAGAGTTGTGTGCTCACAAAACACATTCTCTAGCAGTTCAATCTCCCTGGCTCAAAGAGGACAACATCAAATGTGAGCTTCGTGATGATGAATGAATATGAACATACTCTTGATATCGGTTTATCAGAAATGAGGTAAATGCATATATTCCTATTGATCGTCCAATCATGCGACATACTTGATCATAACGGATATTGACGAATTTCCCTTTGGTTTTTTTAGTGGGTTTTCAGTCCGAAACAATCGGAGCCTGCGCTATTCGCTGTTCTATTCCGAATACCGCAGATCACTACAGCAAAACTCTTCTTCGAAATCTCACGAACGCCTTGCATGTGTTCATATTTCACCGTGGGTTAATAATTTTGCAAAGAAACGTTTGCAATTCTAACAGGGCACGATTGTCTTCCGTAATCTGCCAAAACAGCATATTTTTTTCTTATCAATCGACTGTTGTCGAGTGAGTCAAATGAGGCATGCTTTGGTTCCTAGTTTTTCTTCCGATCAATATCAAAAGATACAATTTTCAGGAAGAGAGAAGTGAACAATCAAATGGCTGTCATTCAACACACACAATGAGGAGTNCAGGTGGTGGTGGTGGTGGCGGTTGGGTTCGCGCACATCCCCGGGATGATAATTTGGTGACGTTAACACCAAGCCACCACCACCTAATCAAGAATATATTCACAACATCTCGACCAGTCCATCCTAATAAGCGAAAAGGAAGAGAACAAAACAAAACTGTTTGGAAGTCAGATACGGTCTATCGCATCCTTCTCCTCGTTTGGGTGTCACGTGCGCCCACAACACAAAACTGCGATCGATTCTGTTCAACTGCATGGATCCCGCAGTTCCACACGAACCACACACACGCATATATATATATATGTATAATGACAGTCAAGGGGCAAAGGTGACCACGGATTGCAAGCGACTTCGAACGAGTACAATTCAAATGGGGAATAATTAATATGGCTTTCTATTTCTAAATCATTAGATTTATGATATACCTTCTCATATTAACCTCTCCAATCAACGAAACAATGAATTCGCTGTTACCAAATGAGCGGGCACAAAATGTTGGTGCGCATGTGTGCGTGTGCGTGTAAGCATTTTGTGAACTATATGATTTTTACATAGGTTGTTCTCACTCCAAGCAATTTTTCGGTCATTTCGAAATCGATTCCGAATAGAGATTTGTCGACTGGTGCTTATTTTCAGCCCGTTAGTAGTTTGGTAATAAATGTTACATTTCCCGTCGCCTACAATCAATAAATAGTATTCGTGTGGGAATCCAATTTAGAAAAAATCTAAACGAAATAAACATTTTTGCTTTTTGCTTTTGCGAATCATTGGTACACGTGAGTTATAGTAAAATACTGATTAGACAGGTTTATCCGTTTGGTCCCGTCAATCGGTGAGTTTTCAACCATAGTCCGCTGTGAAAGTAAGTTTACCTTGTGTGATCTTCTGCCCGTGAAAAGCATCAAATCACTGAAGTTACCTCTGACGGTTTCCGTACAGGTGAGTCTTTCTTTCAGAATTTGTGCAATCGATAATTGGTATAGTTAGGTAGACATTATATTCAAATTTATTTTTCATGCTTTTGGTATGAGTAATTTAGTGCATTTTATCTTGTCGCTCGGAACATTGCACACATGATCACATTCGTCTGAGATTTGTACTCGGTTCCTTGGGCGAACGAAACTTCGAGAACATGAGCTCTTACTTATCAAATAATTGGAAGAAGGGTTTACACAATGGTAGCCATTAGCTTAAATTCCGGTTATCAATCGAAGACAGAGAGTAGAGGGGGTGTGTAAGAACATTGGTGTAACCTTTCCCCACTTGGGTCAAGTGACACGTCATGTTCTGCCTTGGTTTTTTAAACCCGGCTTAGGCAATTGAAGTGTTTCAGCCAGTCGTTTTTGGGCGCACAGGTTGGGGCCTAGTAAGCGAATGGTGATAGCCTCGGTCATGCGTAGTGTTCAAACTGCGGTCGCCTTCGAGTCATTGAGTGGGATGCGATAAACAACGTCGAAAGCGTTCTGCCGGTTAATCTTGTGTCCGTTGGCGACGAGATCATCCCCGGTCTTTCTTAAGATACAACCGGTTTGCCCTTGACTTAACCATCGCGGATGTTATTTCGTAACGCATTGCGTCAAACGTCTTACCGTATGATTTCTGTTACATGCGTCATAGACACACTTAAAAGAGTACATTTTCATGGATTGGGTCACATTCGGCAGTTCGTCCTTCACTTGCATCCGCATCACCGATGATCTAGAGGATATTGATCTAAGTTTGGCTACTGGAAAGGTGGTATTTACAACCGCTCCCAGTAACTGTATTAGGCTCTCTCTCTCTCTGTGAGTTCCTCATAAGCGGGGTCTTCGTGAATGATTCGTCCTTGGGGACACAGATGACGTTTTACTTCTCCAAAGTGAACGCAATATTCTTATGGATAAAATTTTATAGTTACTATTATTCTGTGGTGTTTGGCGGGTGAAGCGTAGTTCTTCATTCATTTTGTCCATTGACCGAACTTTCTTCGATAGTTCATCAAGTGAGGTAACGCACAATGGCAATGTTTGTAGTGACCGACAAAGTGCGCTGGATCGCTGTTTCTTCCTGATCAAGACTCGTCAGTAGTACTCACTTTTTGTGTCCCTGTCAGGACTCGAATAGTCACCTGTTTCAAGACAATACAATATTCTCATTCTTAAGGAAAATCCTGACAGATAAAGATATTTTAAAGATTTTTAATTTCCAATGAAGAGACAATAGGACGTGCCCTACAACTTAAATGCGGTAGAAATGTTTGTGATAATCGACCAAGAGCAATGGACGTCTGTTTTGTCCTTCGAGTTGGAACTTCAAACCCTTAACCGTGAGTTACACAATTGACGAACATCACCTTGTGTAAATGGCAAATTTAGACGGTGAATGCTTGGATTAACCCATTCGGTTTAACTAATGGATAATTACCAATCTTCTAATGAGTGAAACCCACACCTAAAATCATCACCAGTGTCTGGTGCCCATGAAAAACCGAGCTACAATCATTCCATATTATTTTCAAAACGGAATAGGCTAATCCAAACATTCACATCAAATGATCATTTCTCGTTATGTGCTAATACATAATTCAATATGGTTTATTTGTTCTGGTACTTGATGGTTCTCCTAGCAATATTATAGTCCCCAGATTAACGATATCCACAAATACTCATGTCTAGCAATAGACGAATGAACGAAGGAAAGAGAGAACGACCGATATCACGATGGTTGTATTGGTATGATCTGTAAAATAGAGAGGGGGAGAGAGTAGCGTGCAGAAAGTGAAAGTCAGTGTGTCGTGACTAACTGGATGATCTTGGTCTGGTAACACAATAAGAGCCAACTATGGGAAAAGTACATGTGCGGACAGGGTTGATGCTGTCCCTACACTATGAACAAAGCAATGCTACGAATGTAGACGTTTGGATCAAACCGTACCTTGGTTACGACGTGATTCTACTGTTACCACGCTCGAATTAGCTGATCGCTTCACGACTGGTCTTGGTAGTATTAATGCCTAGACGATACGATCCTGGTGGATTGATGGGAATCAAACAGTTTGAGTCTGATTGATTTAGACCTTACATTAAGATAAGGCTTATTCGCTTAGATGATAACGAAAGATTTGATGAAGGATACTGAATATCTGATGATCAGTTTAAGCCAGATGTTTGATTACAGTGCTTTAAACTGTTCCCATTTCTTCGTGTCCCAATCAACGTGAGTGAAGTTTTCTTATTATCTATGACTGAAATCTTTTTGTGCCGCGTATGATGAGTGTTGCACAGAAGCAAGTGAAAAAGTGGATGAACATTGAAGTGGTCTGAGGAGATAATCTAGATTTGAGATAAAAGGGAACAGAGAATGATTAACTGAAACTCATGCTCAGTACTGCACTTTTCAATGTGAAGATGATCGTTTGGTTCGTCAGTCGTGTCACCCGGTCTGTCACCCGGCATCCCCTATATCGTCATTGTAGTTTCTCTTCCATTCGAGTGCAGTGATTGTCTTTCTTTCTTTCTTTCGAAAGTCATTTTCAGAACTACTGAATTTTGGTGGTGTTCAACAGTATTAGTTATTATCAGTCACAAGTATTCAACAAAGTCCACGAATTGGAAAGTCAAGCTAACTGCACGTCGTACTGTTTGATTTGGCAACTGAGAGCTATCGTCTAACTGTACATGCCAGCTTTTTTCATATTCCTAAACACATCGAGGAACTTGGTAATAATCATCTTTCTGATCCAGTAGTTTGTCAGGAACATTGACAATCTGATCAATTCATCTGTTTGTTTAACATTCTGATGTTTTACACTTCAGTACCGCACACTGTCACTGATGAAAGCATTCCACAACTGGGTCATCTTTATTGTTCTACTGCTGTTTATCGATTGGTGCCATTGGGCATACTCGGAACGTGAGTTCAATCGGGAATGTGTTGTGAATGTGACCAGTGTTTTTGCCTATCCCAGTGGAAAACAGTGGATAGATTTATCGATTTGTCAGAACACTGCTACGGCTGGTTTCAGGCCAACCGTAGGTTGAAATGGGTTTCAATGACACGTCGGTTACTTACTCCTCGTTCGACTTGGTTGATCAAAATGCAGTCAACAACTCATTCAAGCACAAAATTGTTTTATCGCCAAAAGCACTCATGAACCCCTTAATTCGTATCACGGATCTTAACATGGTTAACTGAGTAACTTAAACGAAATGGCCGGATTTCTTTTTTATACCGCTTTGAGCCCGAAATTCAGACATACAAAAGTACGCGTTGGGTCTTTGTTAGTACGCACTGCTATATGATAAATAGTAGATCACTTGGGCCCACTATCACTTACGAAAACCATAACATTCGCCCGGAGACTTGGAGTGGTGAACCACATTAGGTTAGTTGTGATATCGAACTGAGAAACCAAAGCTGGGTGGCTGTGGCAGGATGTGAACTTAAGAACCCAAAGTATGCCAGGGACAGTAACCTGGCCTCGACTGTTTACACAGAGTCCCTAACCAAGCGATTTTGATGTCAAATATTAATTTCTGTTCCCCGGATAGTCACAAGCACGCGATTAGGTTAACCGTCAAAAATCCGATAGAGTACAATATCATTTTCGTTGCCGAATATGGGCAAAAATGTGTCTTTGGCTAACCGTTGCATCAATACTAAGTAATAGTAGGTCCAGCAACTTGATGATGACCTTCGGCTTCAACTGCCTCGATGACATTCTGTATTGTCTTACAAACTATCCACTGATAGCTAGCCTACAATGCTTGCCCAAGCAGGCATTTGTCGGTTCGATTGTAACGTTTAGTTTAAATTCCAAATGGGAGATACTGTCTTAAAATTCATAAGCATCCGACGCTCTTGTCATGTGTAAATTAAGTCTCCTTTGCATCATTTTATTCCGGTCAACTCTTTAGTGCATAATTTTCTGAGTATATTCACTTTAAGTAGAAAATGAATAGCTTATTTCATACAAAGAAATTCGTCTTGCGTTTAGAGTAAATGAAGCGTGAGCTGAAAAGCTAGGACGCTCTACTGTACAGATGTATCAACCTGGTTAGGTCTCATCAGCAGTGCGCAAATCCAGGGACCCAAATGTTTGTTGCATGCGGGCAATCTCGATCACTAACACAGAGAGCCCTGACCCCAAACAAAGTTTAATAATTTGCATGTGATCGGATTTTTCGTGACTTTATATACCTCAAACTTCGGTGCATAAAGTTGTGATAAAAGTGGGCGGCACCAACACTTCTCCTCACCGTATGCATGGAGTTTTGAATCCGAAAAATGCATGTACCCACAAATTCGTCGCACGATTGATGTCAGCTTTGTTGCACACGGTTAGTTTCTCACAGCTCGTTGGAACCTTCTGTTGATAACAGACATGCCGCTTTAACAGACGTCCGGGAAAATGGAACTCGGAGGTTCTATGCGATAAACGACGGGTTGCGTACATTTTATTATCAGCTTGATACTAATTTCAAACAGTTAAACATGTAGGCTTCAGTGATCTCAACTGACTGAGAAATACATTGCTAATTTGTTCAAACAATATCATTCGAAGTGGAATTTTTAACCGTGATTTGTCTAGTCCAAATTTTGGAGGCGCTTTAACAATAAGTCTACTAGGATAGGAAAACACCAAAAATTATCGGAAACCTCATGTTCCATATGCGTTGACAATCCAGTCGGTAAACATTTGTTGATGAGTGGATATTATTGCATAAATTGAAATAAGGCAAGGTGTAAATTCACAGAAGAAAATGTGATTATTTCTGCTTTTGCGCTTTGACTATTATAAATATTTGAGTAGTATAAATGTAATCTAAATCAATCGAATGACAGAATCCCAGAGTTGAACGGTTATACAATCAATGACTGCCTACCATTGTTCTGTTTTTCTGTGTGTTTAACTGTACACTTATGACTTACTTTTACTGCATAACGTCTTTCTGTGCCGCTACGTTTGAAATTGTCCGTACGCTGGCGTCAAGTGACCGAATAGTAAGTTCGTTTGAATTTTCAAAGCGATTGCTCCATCGTTTCAGATCGGCTTGTCGGATAGGATAATTTTCTGCGATTTGTGCAACTTGTAAACCCTCAACCAGAAAAGAGACTATCTGATCACCAGTTCATAACTTTTTCTGATACTATTGTTGTTCCTTGTAATCCATCCTTGTAATGGCCTCTTGCTCGGGTTAGGTTGGTTAGCATCACGTCCCCTGCTGTAGCTGAACCATCGGATTGATCGATCGTGTGATTGACGGGCCGACATAGTTTAAGTGCTAGTATCAGTAATGAAGTGATGTGCCATTTGGGAAATTTGGAGTGAAAAGGCCATAAGCGATGACGACACTGGGCCAACGCTTTACCCGTCTAGATACAGGCACTATTTTTCTACGCGGATAATTTGAATAAACCTTTGAACTTGTCCAAAGTATGAATTGCAAT